>JALBCR010000042.1:0-235000 GCA_030710515.1 Abscondita cerata
ATAAGTGCGTGGTAAATAAGCCTTAAAATAAAAGTTAAAATGAAAAATTTAAATCAACCGGCGCCGATGGCCATGGATGGAGATCTAGGTGCAGCATGGAAAAAGTTTGTGAAATCGTTTGAGCTGTACCTGATTGCAACAGGAACCAAAGAACGCAATGCAAGTAATGTGTTTACAGCTTGTTTATTACATTGCATTGGAGAACAGGCAATTGAAATCTACGAAAATTTTGATTTTAAACATGAAGCCGAAAAAAGTAATTATGAAGTAGTTAAACAAAAATTTGAAATTTTTTTTACACCTAAAAGTAACAAAAGTGTGGAAAGACATAAATTTAATACAAGAACTCAGATAAGAGGTGAACGCATTGAACAGTTTTTAATGAGCTTAAAAAATAGCTAGTAATTGTGAATTCGGTATCATGCGGGATGACTTGATAACTGATCGAATTGTATGTGGCGTGTACAATGAAAAAATCAGAGATAGATTACTACGTGAAACTAATCTAACTCTTGATAAGGCATTGGAAATTTGTAAAATGGCCGAACGTACCGAAGTTCATATTAAAGAGATAGTGCAAAAGACTCAGGTGGGAGTAAAAATCGAAGAAGTTGGAGTTCGAGCGGGAACCAGCGGCAGCACAAGTACGAATCAACCGTTATCAAAGAAATGGTATCACCAGAAACACCAACATCGGAACAATCACACAAGCAACAAATCAAGATATGGAAAGCCAACTACTAACACAACGCAAAATTATAGCTGTCGAAAATGCGGTAGTAACCATCCATACAAGAATTGCCCTGCGTACGGTCACGTATGTATGATATGCAAAAACAAAATCATTTTGCCAAATGTTGTTTATTCAAATTTATTAAAAATCAAATAAATAATGTGAATATAGAGGCCGATGATTATGTTTTAGGTACGTTAAATGCTATAGATCATATAAATTCATTTAAATTGCAGGATGACTGGTTCATAAACGTTAAACTAAATGATGTTAACCAGATGCTGAAGTGTAAAATTGATACGGGTGCAAAATTAATGTAATTCCTGAGTACATGTTCTTACAATTCTCTGATGCAAACGTTAATCTAAACTCAACTAATATTCAGGCAAGAAATTTTGAAAGTAAGCAATTAAACGTTCTGGGTTCTTGTGTATTGAGTGTAACAATTAATAAGGAAATTTGCACTTTGGAATTTTTATTATTAAAACAAACACTAATGCAATTCCGTTAATTGGATTGCAAACCATTCAAAATTTAAATATTCTAATAAGAAATTATACAAATGAGATTTGTACGGTGAATAGTATGACTCACAATTGTAAAGAGATTATTGAAAAATATCAGTTCTTGTTTAAAGGTGTTGGTAAGATAAATTGTACTCCAGTTGATTTTCGATTAAGAAAAGGTTATGTTCCGACAATTTCACCGTGTAGAAAAATTCCATTTAGCTTATTGTCACCATTAAAAAATGAATTAGACCGAATGATTAAAGACGAAATTATTGTAAAAATTACAGAACCTACTGAATTCATTAACCCCATAGTAATAGTTAAAAAGTCAAATAACCAAATAAGAATATGCTTTGATCCACAAAATTTAAATAAAAGTTTGTGTAGGGAATATTATCAGCTTCCAACGTTTGATGAAATAACAAACCAGATAAATGGTGCAAAGTACTTCTCGGTTCTAGATGCAAATAAAGGATTTTGGTAAATCCAATTAACAGAAAAAGCTTCTAAATTAACCACATTTGTCACTCCTTTTGGCAGATACCGTTTTACTAGATTACCATTTGGGTTAACTAATGCCCCAGAAATATTTCATCGAATATTTTCAGAAATATTTAATGGTATACCTGGGGTCAAAGTATTTATTGACGATTTACTCATTTTGCATCTACAATTGAGGAGCATAATAAAATTATAAATCAGGTACTAGAAATTGCAGCGGAGAAAGGAATAAAATTTAACAAAGAAAAATGTAAGTTTTAGTAACAGAAATTAAGTACGTAGGTCACATTTTAAACGGTAACGGTATTCAGATAGATTCTGGTAAAGTAGAGGCTATCAATAAAATTAAAATTCCGAAAAAAAAAAGATCTCAGTAGACTGCTAGGGATGATTACATACGTTGGTAAATTTATTCCAAATTTGTCACAGAAAACTATTAATCTTAGATCGTTATTAAAGAAAAACGTAGAATGGTTATGGCTTCCAATTCATGAAAATGAATTTAATACAATTAAAAATTATTAATAAATAGTCCCGCGTTAAGATATTATGATGAAAACAAGGATATAGTGTTATCGGTGGATAGCTCAAAGGATGGTGTAGGAGCTGTTTTGTTGCAAGATAGTTTACCAATTGCTTATGCGTCAAAAAGTTTAAATGAAACACAAAGGGTTATGCACAGATAGAGAAAGAAATGCTGACAATCACATTTGGTTGTCAAAAGTTCCATCAATATCTGTACGGTAAAAATTTGTTGTTGAATCGGATCATAAACCGCTTGAAAATATTTTTCAAAAAACTTTAGATAGTTAAATATAAACCAGGAAAACAATTATACTTAGCAGACGCGTTATCAAGGTTCGGTCAAGACGATAAAAAATTTTAAATCACTGAAAATGTAATAAAATCCCAAATTGGTTTAATCGAAAGTAGTAACCGTATTAGTAATAATTTTTTCAAAAATTAAAAATGAAACTGAAATAGACAATGAGTTAAGTGAAGTTAAAATTTACAATAAAAAGGCTGGCCGAAAAATAAAAGGATTTACCCGAATATATTAGGCAATACTTTAAGTATAGATTTAATTTAGGTATTGTTAATGAATGCATAATGTTAGGTAATCAATTTGTGATACCAAAAGTATGCGTCAAGAGATTTACAATAAGGTACACTATACACACATGGGAATTGAGAAAACTATTAGCAGAGCGCGAGAACATGTTTTTGGCCAAATTATATTAAAGAAATTACCGATAAAATTAAATCGTGTCACTCATGTTTAACTTATAAAAATAGTAATCAAAAGGAACTGTTAATAAATAGACAATTACCATCAAAACCATGGGAATGTGTGAGTACAGACCTATTCGAATTTAAAATAAACAATACTTACTTGTGGTTGATAATTATTCTAAATATCCGGAGGTTATATGTTGTAATCATAATACTACAAGTGAAAAAATTATAGAATGTTTAAAAATGATTTTCTCTAGACATGGAAAACCTCACATTTTGTATAGTGATAATGGTCCCCAATTTACATCTCATAATTTTGTTCAATTTGTGTCTGACTGGCAAATAATGCATAAAACTAGTTCACCAAGGTATCCGCAATCAAACGGTTTTATTGAACGACAAGTACAAAATATAAAAAATTTGTTTAAAAAAGCATGTAATGACAACAAAGACCTATATTTAACTTTATTAGAATACCGAAATACTCCATTAGGTTATAACAAACCATCTCCAGCGCAGGTTTTATTCGGTAGAAGAATATTGGGACAATTACCTACTAACAATAAATTATTAACACCTACAAACAGATATCAAAACTATAAAAAATTTCTTAAAACTAGACAAATTAAACAAAAACAATACTACAATCGTACAAGTCAAGTTCGACCAAAATTTCAGATAAATGATGAAGTAATGATTCAAAATTATTCACTGAAACAATGGGAACCTGGAAAGATTATTGCAATTGATCCACGACCTAGAACATACAAAGTATTTAATTACAAAACTCACAGAGAATTAACTCGTAATAGTTGATTCTTACGAAAATGCAAATTAACAAACGAGCATAAAAAACAAATGCAGCAGGAATTATTAGAACAGTACTTAGAAAACGATTATTATGAAAGAGGAATGAAAGATGAGAATGAAAGATGAGAATGAAAGATTAATCAGTGTAGAAAATAAAGATAGCAATGATATGGCAACAACAACGGAGCCGGTAAAACATGTAAATGATGAAAGTTTTGAGAAAGTACAAGATCCAAGTACTAGCAACACCTTCATTAATAACAAAGATTTTGTTAGTAATGTAAGACCTAAAAGACCAATTAGATTGCCAAAACGTTTCAAAGATTTTATAATGTGAAGTAATGTTGTGTAATGTAATGATTGAATTGATTATGTAATTTAAAAATGTAAATTTAAGTTAAGTTTTTAAAAAAAGGGAGATGTTACGTGTGGCGACAATGATTCCCTACTAACATTGTCATGAAGAGAGGACACTTCCGGTTTGGGTTAGGATACGCACACTTAGTAAAAATGTAATATACTTTTAGTTGTTATTGTTAAATACATATCATCAGTGAGTCGTTTTATTATAAATTAGAATATAGAATATAACAGAGGTAATGGTTTTGGAAGCCAATTAGAACAGGCAGATTACTTAAATTAATTGGACCAAATGCACTACCTTTTTGCTAAAGTAATGTCCTTGTTTATTACACTTATAGCATGTGCTGTTGATTGCTGGACATGTTTGACGACAGAGTTGGTGCCAATTGTTGCCACAATTGGTTTTGCAGGTGCGTGTGTTTGGATACATCGTTTTAAATTGTTGGTTTGTGTTATCTTAGTGATTGTTACTTTTGTTATAATTGTTGCGGTTGTCATAATTACTTTTGTTTATTTGTTAATTGATGATGTTGATGCTGTAAAAATTTTCTTCTAATTGTACTGAAGTTGTGTTATGTTAAATCACGTGTTTTAGCTTTTGTTTAATAACCGATCTAAATCAGGTTGTTCATTTTAGTTCAAATTTATGCAATTCTTATTTGTGCTTAAAGATTTGCCTTTTATTTCGTTGTTTGTATTGTTGTTGAACTGACAAGTTTTTAGATAGTTTTAGAAAGGCGCGCATAAAATTGATCGGTGTTTCATCAGGTTCCTTTGTTTAGCTTCTCTGAACTTAAATATTTTAAAATCTACGTTTGTTTTTCGGTTTAAAATATGTATTTAGTTTTGTAGGGGGATCCTTCAGGAATGTTTGGTAGATCAGGAAGGAAAGATAAGTGTCATAACAGTCTCTCCCATTAAATGCAGAAGTAAAGCTGTTTTCGGTCATGGAGGTGATTCCGGAAGCTACGATGAGGAATTTCTACTCGTGCTAACCATTTTGCCCATAGTTCCGCCAACATTGGTTGAATTTTCCTTGATGTTGAATGGTTGTAGTACTGACCAAGATTCATTTTGAATTTTACGAACTAAAAAGAATAATTTTTTACGAAAAATGTGTTTTTATAGATTGTGTTATGCTTTTCGTTTGTCGATGTTCGTGTTTTAGGTAAAATTGTTTTCACGTTTGGTAGCTTCGTGGTTCTTTTTTTTGCTAATCGCCAATTTGTAGTGTTTTGTTACTCTTTGTTTGAGTGAAATAAACTATTCTTGATAACAAATCTTAATTTTTTTTGTTAAATACCCAAACGAACGTCCGCAGCTCCCTTCACTTCATTCAACTACATAAATCTAACTAAAAAATACAGCGATGGAGAAGTATGTAATACTGGATTTTCAGTTTGATATTTAACAGAAGAAATTGGAAGATTAATGTAATTTAAAATATATTAAGTTTCAATTAAAAAGCATTAGAAAATAAAGAATAAGAAACCGTAAAATGTAATGGTGAAGAACAATAAAAGTGAAATCTGTTAGAAGAAATAATTGATTTTATTTATGTAAATTGTTTTATCTTGAATCACCATGTAGTTACTTTTTGCCAGATTTTATTATAATAAGATTATTGGAGTTAATTTTTATTTTTAATCGTCTTAATTCGTTTTAGAAAATTCTAATTTATTAAAACTTTCTTTAAAACCTTTTACATCTGTAGGTACATTTAGTCTTAATAATATTTATGATTTCATTGTTAATATATCAAAAAATTTTATTTAGATATTCTAATGAAGCAAAATTCTTTAACATCAAATAATTACATTTTATAGGTGGTGCAAATTTAAGACCTTATATTTAATAATTCCAACTCTTTGTCAGTATAAAGACTGTGTTAAGTATTCAATAAATTCTTGTGGAAATCAAAGTTTGGTTTATAATTCAAGTCTGATTGCATAACATTAATAGGAAGTACTATTTATGTAACAATGAATATATATTAATTTTTATTTATGGATACCGTCCGAATCCTGTGCGAATAACCGCACTAAAGCTTTACTGTACTCATTCTTCTCACTTCAATAACTGCGATCCTACTCTGAAACAGGTGATTGAATTCCGTCTCGTTCAAACGTAGGTCTCAGTTATTTTCATTAACCGTATTGACAAAGTCCACCTTCCACTGTTGATTAGCATTCTGTACGGGCTGTGCCAAAATGGATTATTAACCGCTTAAAAACCACCTATAAAACCACCGTTATTAGTCCGTTCTCTTACAGCTATCACGAAACTTATTACCGAACCCCTACAGTTAACGGCTGATTCACTCAGTAGCACTGGCAAAGGTGATGTCAGTAAGATTACTCCACTTACTTTAATTACAACCACCAGTCAGACACCACTGAAACAAAGGGTATAACTTCTCGTGCATAAGGATTCATTATGCTCGGGTGACTATAGTTTATCAGTGTGCCCTATGACGGACTTATAAAGCCGCAATCTTAGACTCCGTTTAAAAGCTAGGGACAAGGTTGCGGCAATTGATCTCATCAACGCCACATTCTACCGGGAACTATCGAGCATACGAATTAAATAGTTTTTGATATTGTATATTATCACGGCATGTAAAATAGTACTGCAAAATTGTTCTGTAAATACGATAATACGAGGATATATAAAAAAATTCTTAGCCTACTATAGGAACCAAACAAAATTTCAATGTCAAAATATTTTTGTTACTCAACATATTCTCCTCTTAATTGGATACATTTATTACAGCGTTGAACCAGCAACGTCTCTAGACCTTTCAAAAAAATGTTTCTTCTTGCTCTGCAAACCTCCCACTTCTAATACCTCCTTGTTGGAAGAAAATGTACGACCTTTTAAACTTTTTCAGTTAAGGAAAGAGGTGATAGGCGGACGAGAGCCAAATCAAGTGAATAAGGGGGGTGTTCTAGTAATTCAAACCTAAATCACGAATTTTTGCATGGCAACATGAGAGTTGTGTGCAGGGGCGTTGTCCTGCACAAAAACAAAAACACCTTTGGATAGCTTTCCGCGTCTTTTCTCTTTAATATTTTCCCAGTAGAGTGGTTGGTAATGTCGAATAATAATAATAATATCCAGTTTATTTGTCTTTGAAATTAACAAATAGATTCGGTTTATATACATCTTACTAAATACTAAAAAAATTAATTAACACAACAAATTCTGCAAAATAATAACTTATTTTCTTTTTCTGTCTTTTAACCACACCTCTCTGTTACATGTTTTTATTATGTTTCTTTTCCTTTCTTCCATCCACCATTCTTCTGTTTTCTACCTCTTTCATCCACTTTATGCCTTCTCCATTTTCTTCTAGCAGAACTTCTCTTCCTCATTTCTCTCTTCTTAATTCTCTACACTCTTCTACCATGTGCTCTACATTCTCCCAATTTTCCCCACACATTCTACACATTCTTTCTTCATCTTTTCTCCAATATTTATTTTCTCTTTCTTCATTTCCTAATCTATATCTGGCTACCATACGTTTTCTTTTATATCCAATCTTCCTGTTATATATTTTGTTCTCTTCCACCATTATGTCGTTATATTTTACATTATACTTTGATTCATTTATCTTCATTTCTCTTTCTTGTTTTTGATTGTCCTTGTCCTTTTTGTTATCTCTTCTTCCATCTTTCTTCCTTCATCCCTCAATCTTCTTATCTCTTCTGTCGCGTAACCCCTTTTCTGTAATATATTCTTCTCTCTTATTGTCCATGTTTTGTTCTTCGCAATTTTACTTCTTCAACATTCATATAAAATTTCATTATCTTTTCTCTCTTCCATCCTTTCCTCAAATCTTATTGCTCTCTTCCCCTGCTTGTATTCTTATTTTTTATTTTCATTTCTTCCTCTATTAAATATCTGGTGTTTCCCTCTCCAATCTTAGCGTTCATCTCCAAAATCTTTCCTGTATCTTCTCTAGTTCTTCCCATTCATTCCAACCCCAAATTTCCGCTCCGTACATCATAACATTTTTAACAATTTTTCTCAAATAGCCACTTTCTTTTCTCTACTTCTTTGCCAAATAATTTTCTCCCATACCCCACCTTGTCCCATTATATTACTTCCTTTTATCCTTAATTCTCTTATATGATCACTGTCTTTATTGTCATACCTCATCATGTATCCTAAGTATTTGTATTTGTCGACTCTTTCTATTTCTTCTTCTCCCCACCACCATCTCTCTTTTCTCTCTTCCTTTTTTCTTCTTACATATCATGATTTTGGTTTTTCTACGTTTACCTCTAATTTTTTTTTCTAAATATTTTCTCAACGTCTTTAATGCTTTCTTCATCTCTTCTTCTTTACTCGTAAAATTACTATATCGTCACATATGCAAGCGTTATTACATTTTTTCCCTATTTTTATTCCTCAACCTGATCTCTCCTCATTTCTTCCTCTAGATCTATTAGATATATAAGAAAGGTAAGCATCGGACTCAACGGACAACCCTGTTTCAACCTCTTTCCGTCCAAAACTCTTTCCCTAATTTTCCTTTTACCTTGACTCTATTTTTTGTTTCTTTATAAATCTCTTCCACTGCTTCTATTATCTCTTCATTTATTTCACTTTTCCTCATTTCCCACAATATCTTTCTATCTACTTTATCAAATGCAGCTTTTTGTATCCCGAATACTGCATATACCTTGCCTCCTTTCTTCTCTATCTCTTTATTTACTGTTATATTATATATATATATATATATATATATATATATATATATATATATACAGTGTGTCCAAAATTCAATGCTCACCATTGGTATTTTGGAAACGCGTAAGAAGTTACAGAGGGTCGGTTAAGTGGAACAATATGGAGGTATTTATCTTACCCTCTTCAGACCTTCTCTTGTTTTCTAAAGAAATGCGTTGCCCACTAGATATTGCAAAAAAAGTGAAAATCGGCATTTTCTTTAAACTTGCGTAGAATCCACACTATTTATCCTATCAAAAATATGTAAATATAAAAGTTGTAGACATTTAGATATTGAATAATATGCGTCATTAAAATATTTTTGCTTTACATCAGTGTGAAATATGACCCAAAGTTGCATTTTTTTTAAATGGAAATGATAATTTATTTTTATACAGTTGAATTATGATTTTTCCTTTTCAACAGATATAAGGTTCGAGCTATTGTTATCTTGTGTACTTTAGAGATATAAAGAAAAAATCGTTTTGAGATCTGTAGATGTATTTGCCAAAGCACATCACACTATCCATGATTGCAAATTTTTAAGAAACAAACAACTGCACATCAAATCTAATCAAATAATATTGTTACAGTAGTATCGTGTCAGAACTTGTAGTTGTTGTAATTCAGCTATTCATATTCAAAATTGATGATGCAGTTTCAAACCATGAAAAAAACGGACATGTTGTTGTCTACATAAGATCACCATCGTAATTCAACTGCGGCAAGCAAATGAATATCACAACATACCCCGCAAAGAAGGCAACCTCACAGAACTTTGTTTTTGACTCGAGCAAAATCTTCGACAAGGTGGATCCTTCACCGCCATTCGTCCTACAACCTATCAAAAGACAATGAGGGATGCTGAAATAGCTGTTCTCGCCGCTGTTAATGTTGAGCCTTCCGTTTCAGTAAAGAAAAATTTCGAATGACAGTGGTATGGCGAAGAAGTTCGAAGTACATTATGTTTAAAAAGAAGAAATTTCATCCCTTATAAGCCAATGATATGCCATCATATCAAAGAGAATGATTATGCTCGAAGAGTTACATTTTGTAGATGGTACCTGGATGAAGTTACAAACGATAATTCTTTTCAAAAAAATTCTTTGGAGCGATGAAGAGTAGATTCACAAACAACGGCATTTACAATCGGCATATTATCGTTGGAATAATGAAAATCCGAAAATAGTTCGAGAATCGCGTTTCAAGAACGATTCGGGTTTAACGTGTGGTGCGGTATTTTGAAATCGTTTGATAGGTCCATTTATTTATAATCAAACGCTTAATTCAAACTAGATATCTTCAACTGCTGCAAGCCGAAGTCGAAGATGCATGGACGACTACCTATTCAAAGAAAGAAAGAAGTATTTTGTTTCAGCAAGACGGCGCCCCGGCCCATAATTCCAGGATCGTCACTGAATATTTATCAGCAAGATTTGGAAACCGTTGGATTAGAACAAACGGTCCCATACACGTTGGCCTGCGCGATCTGCCAGATTTGTCCATACTAGATTTTTCCTGTGGGGACACGCAAAAAATTTAGTATACGTTGTCAATTATGAGAACGTTAATGATTTGCAACAGAGCGTCATGCAGGCCTTTAATTCAATTAGCGTCGTCAATTAATGAATTGCCGAATAAATAATTAGAAAACGCTATACAAAATGTTTAGAAGTCAATAGCCTCATTGAGAATCTTTTATAGGAAAACTCGTTCGTTTTACGATGTTATCCACCCGTTATGTTTTGTTATTATTGCTTACAACTTGGTAACATTATAAATCTGCCCTCAAAATGATTTTTTTTATATCTTCTAAAGTACACAAGATAAATAGCTCGAACCTTATATCGTTGAAAAGAAAAAAATCAAGTAATTCAATTGTATAAAATAAATTATCATTTCCATTTAAAAAAATGCAACTTTGGGTCATATTTCGCTACTGATGCAAGCAAAAAAATATTTTAATGACTTGCATATTATTCAATATCTAAATGTCTACAACTTTTATATTTACATATTTTTGATAGGATAAATAGTGTGGATTCTACAGTTTAAGTTTAGAAAATGCCGATTTTCACTTTTTTCAATATCTAGTAGGCAACGCATTTCTTTGGAAAAACGAGAGAAGGTCTGAAGAGGTAAGATAAATACCTCCATATTGTTCCATTTAACCGACCCTGTAACTTTTACCGTTTCCTAAATACCAATGGTGAGCATCGATTTTGGACACACTGTATATATGTATATATATATATATATATATATATATATATATATTGTAATAAAAATCTTTGGGGTTTACAGAAACACGTGTAATAAATATTAAAAATTACAGCAGTTTCGCCACGCTCAACACACCCAGCTCTTTCAAGTAATTAATAAATAACAATTTTGGTTTATTAACGATTTTGACCCTTGAACGTGTCGTGTTAGATTTTAATTACAAACATGTTTACACGTGAAAGAATGAAAGCATTACTTATATATATCATATCTTCCTTTCTAAAAACCTGTCTGCCAATCTGGAATTATCTCTTTTCCATTCTTCCTCTTATTATTTCTGCGTATATGATTTATATCAATGTTTGTTAAACTAATCCCCTGTAGTTTTCACTTCCTGTATATCCCTCTCTTGTATATTGGACAAATAATTGCCCTCCTTCCATTTTCTAAATCCTTGTCCTGCCATATTTTTCTTATTCTCTCTCTCATCTTTTTCCCCTGTGTATTTCCACTCTTCCCCCCTGCGTATCATCTGTGACTTCTGCTTTTCTATCTTTACTTTTTTTAAGGCTTCCTCCAGTTCTTCTTTTTTGATTCTCTCTTCTCTTTTGTTTTTCTCTTATTTTCCCGTTTTCTAATAGATCTTAACTTCCTTTCCTTGTAGCACATTTCTAATGTGTTTTCCCCACTTTTCTCTATCTATTGCTGTTCCTCTCCTATTTCCTTTTTTTCTTATTTGGTTTACAAATTCCCAAGCCTGCCCTTCCATTTCAGATTTTCTTCATCTTTTCTTCCATCAGTTTTCGATATTCTATTTTCTCTCTTCACATCTATTCTTGAATTCATGCTCTTATTTTTATAATCTTCTATATTTATTTTCCCTTTTTCAATTTTCTTCTTCTCTTTCTCATTTCTTTTTTACTCTCTCACTCCCAGTTCCACCATTCTAACTTTATTTCCCTATTGTTTTTGTTCTTTTAAATCTTCTCTTTTTAGTTGCCATCTTCATTTTTCTGTAATTCTTTTCAACTCTTTTCGACCTCTTCTGCTACTTCTGCTCTCCTCCATTTTATTCATATACTTTTCTATGGTTTTTTTCATTCCATATTGTTTTTCTCTCCCATTCTATAATCTCTTCTTCTTCTTCCTCTTCCTCTCTATCAGAATCACTTCAATCGGTTGATGATCTGAATCTACTTCGTCTCAATTCTTATATGATCTATTTCTTCCCTACTTGATTCGTTGACCATAACGTAGTCAATTATCGATCCTCCTCTCCTTCCTATATATGTTAGCTCTCCTTCTCCTCCTTCTTCCATATTCCCATTCAGAATCGTCCATCCTCTCTCTTCCACATAGTTCCAATAATTTTCTACCTTGCCCGTTTATTTTTTATCTTTCGACTTTCTTTTGCTTTGTTCTCCATTTATTATTATCCCTCCTTCACTCTCCTGTTCTCGCGTTAAAGTCCCCTTCTATGATAAGGTTTTCTTTTCTTCCCCTTCTTTAATTGTCTTCTCTAGTACTTCTCTCGTCTTCTCCATTTCTTTTCCACATATCGTAATTATTTCGTATATCTTCCCTTCCTCTGTCCTTACTCTTGTGCTCATAATTCCTTTTGTCTCACTTTTTGTTTCCTATCTCTTCTTTGTCCCATTCCTTCCTTATTCCGGTGATTATTCCCCCTTTGCCTTCCCCATTTTTTTCTTTTTCTGCAGGTGTACTTCCCATTTAAATTCTTCTGGCAGCCTATTACTCTAATTTTCCACTCTTTTCTTCCAACCATGTCTCTACCAGTCCTACCATTGTAAAACCCTTTATGTACTTCCAGAAATCTTCTCTTTTATTTTTAATCCCCAATATTCCAAAACAGTATCTTTTTCTTTCTTTTTTGCACCTCCTTCACTACCCTTCCCTCCCATTCCATCCCCTCTCCCCCTATTTTTAGTTTTTGCTATCATCTGTCCCAAACCTCCTTCTTCCTCCACCCATCTCCTTTCCACTGCTTCTACCATAACTTCCCATACTCTACTTTCACTCTCTTCCCTTCTCCTTGCAATTTTCTAGCTTTTTCCTTAACTTCTCTTGTATCACTCTTTCTTTTTGTCAGATCGTTATCAATATAAATTTCTGTACCTCTCAACTTTATTTTTCTTTCATTATTTTCATTTTCTCTTCCTAGCTTCCCAACTTCACTATCGCACTCTTTCCTACTTCTTTCCTTATTACGTATGCGTTTGTTATTTCTACTTCTACCCCTATTTTTCTCTTAAAATCATCTTCACTCCTTCTCTACTTGGTTGTTCTATCTTTATTGGCCTTTATGACGATGTTGTTCCTTCTGCTTTCTTTTCTTGTATTTCCATCCTTTTTCCATTTCCTCAAACTTTTATCCATTTCATCTTTCTCTTTTATCCAATTTTGCCTTTCTGTCGCCCATCTTTTTCTTTTTTCCATTTCCTCCTTCATTCTTCTAATTTCATCTTTTCATTCTTTAAATCCCTCTATCATATATCTTCTCATCTCCAATATCAACATTTTTATATGTTCCATTATTTTACTTGGTGTTTCATCTCTCCCCTTTCTTTCTTGTTCTAAGGCGTCCTCTGTGTTTTGTGTTTCTTCTCTTTATCTCGTCATCCAATTTTTCCTCCCCCATTGTATCTCTATTCCTTTTCAAAAGCTCTTCTATATTTCCCAAACTTGATCTTTCACGTATCTCTTTTTCCACTCATTAATAAGAAGTTCTTATATATGCTCACCAAATTAAATTAATTTTCTATATGACTAACAAATACACCAATCAAAATAATTTTCTTTATGTAATATAATCTTGCGGTTAAATTTTGTTTATACATTAATTTAAAATCCAAATTTACGCCGAAAATCCACACTGTTATCTACTGTCCGATAACAACTTTCATTTTCCGCGCCAATAACTTTTCATCTTCATCGGTCACTATTTCCTTTATCACCTTACTTTTATTACTTTAATTTTACTTTTAAATACGTAATGACTTCTAATTAACTTCTTTCTTTACTTAACAACGTCCACACTCTTCCCACTTCTAAACATCGAATCAGTAATGTCGAATAGTAATCTCCAGTTATTGTTCTACCCTTATCCAAAAATCAATCATGATTACTCCATGGCAATCCCAAAAAACTGAAGCAAGAACTTTTCCAGCAGATTTTGGACACGAAACTTCTTAGGTCTTGGAGAGACCAGAGTGTCGCCATTCCATCGATTGTTTCTTTGTTTCTGGATCGTAGAAATGTACCAAGTCTCATCCATAGTAACAATTCGGTTTAAGAAGTCAGATCGTTTTCAAATCGAGCACAGATCGAACGCGAAATGCTTCTACCCTTGCACGATTTTGGTCAACATTCAAACATTTGGGGATCCATTTTGCAGCAATTTTTCTCATGTCCAAATTGACGTGAACCATATGATGAACGCGTTCGTATGAAATATTCAGTGCTTCAGATATCCGTTTTAGCCCAATTCGACGGTCTGATAAAAATCATATCGCCGAACTGCATCGATATTTTGGGGACTGACACAGAAACTGAGCTTTCCGCGATCCGTCATCATCTTCAATGGAAAATTTACCTCTTTTAAAGCTTGCATTCCAATTTTGACGGTCGCATACGAAGGACATGTGATCACCAAGGATATTAAGCATATCTTCGTAAATCTGCTTACCTCATAACCCTTTTAAATACAGGTACTTGACGGTGGCTCGATACTCCAATTTTTGATTTTCACAATTTCGGTGGACATCTTTTTCATTTAATTTATTGCGTGACTCTGATTTACTTTTTTGACGTCAAACTTTACACTGACACTTCTAATAAGTTATTGTTCGTTGCTATGGTAACGCAATATTTTGTTTATGCAAGGAACTGGTCTAGGCTAACTAGATATGAATACATCCTCGTATATGTATATTATTTCTAACTCTGGACATTATTCTTCGACTGAAGCTAAATCCGCGGCTAATTATAAATTTTGTACGTCCGTTTTATTCCCAAACTACAATTTTTAATTGTAACTTTGGGCATCAAAGATGAACATCAAAAGGTTTACACCGTGCCATACGGACTTTAGTTTTAATAGTATGTTTCCTTTTCTTTATATTATTTGAGATTATTATTAAAAGGTAAGTAGCAAAGCACATTTTGGCGAGTGTATTATTTACTTATTTTTTGCGTTCAACCCTTTACCTAAAATATTAAATCATACCTAGTAAATTTATATAATTTTACACGCTGGCTTTATCATGAAAACTACCATGTTTCTGTTATAGAAAAGCATCAATTAATTTGCGTCAGCGTTAATAAAGTCGAATTTACCAAAAGCAGTTTAATAGAATCCAAGCCCAATCGGCCCAATTTTAATAAGCCCATAACTTTTGGTTTTAGTCCGATTCTTAATAACAAAACAAGTAGGTATTTTATATTGTTTAAAACCTATTGATGTTGAATACAGGACCATGCGATTTAGAGCGATTTTAAGGAAACATTGTCGACCCCCAAAGAAGGTATCCTGAAAATTTCTGCTTGTCCCAAAAAATTGTTCCGTTTGTTCCATAGTTTTATTGGCCTACCTGATGAGATAATCAGTTATGAAACCTAGTATAGGTAATAGAAAAGCGAGAAAAATTATTAACAAAAGCTCAGTGACACTGACATTGAAGTTTTCCTTAAATTCCAAATTAAAAAATTCTATGCAATCAAAAACAATCATTTTCAGTAAGAGTGATAGAAAAGCTGACTGCTCGATTAATATAGAAATAAATAATTTTTAATCTTTTAATTTTTAAAATAGACGCCGAAAAGAACTGAGACTCATAGGCTCCCAGAACTAAATGACCCCGAATTCTTTAAGACTGGTGGATTTAGAGTAACAAAGTACAGATTTGAAGCCTTAGAGAAATACAACAAGGAGCAGATAAAGAAAGCCAAACCTTTGGATCTAAAGGAAAAAACTGCCATACCAGCTACCAAGAACCCCCTCAGCCAAAGACTACAACTTTTGCAATAGACAACCATCTGGTTGCCGTTTTGGAAAACGGACTCGACATTTCACATGAGAAATCTCCAATAGAAATACTAGCTGCGACTAAAATCAAAAATCGTAATCAAGCAATGATAGGGCTAATTTTGTTGGGCTTGTTATTTGGGCATACAAAAATTGATTCAGTAGTTTATCAACTTCAATGTTTTTTATCTAGGTTTATTCGAATATACTTTTCCTGTAAAACCAAGACAAACTTATGCTGAAATTTCAGCTGCCTGATTCACATCTACTAGGTGGTCCGATCAGAACTAATGTTGAAACTTGACCTCTGTTATCTCTGGATCTCCTTATCATTTAAGTTGATTCTTGGTTATGCAACTTGTCACTACAGTACAAAATTATACAGAAGATTTTAGTTACCTCGAAAATTCCGCATCTAGGGGTGATCAAATGGGTACTAATTTTCTTGACAGTGTTGAAAGTATGGGGAAAGTTTCAAGGGGATAGCCGAGAACAATTTGAAGCACCAAAAGATTTAAACATTTTGAGTTGTTCAAATATTAGTGGTGTTTTGTTCCTCGTGTGCAGTCTACTCACATTTTGGTCGGTTAGTTTCCAAGTTTTTGTAATGCCATCTAAATTTGACGGAGTCAATGATAAGAGTTCAAATGTTATGTGGATCAACATTTTCCATCGACGTCGGAAAAGTTTTGTTTGGATGGAAAAACTGTATGTAAGCCTGAAAACTCATAGCCAACGAAAACGAAACGATACTACCGGAAAAGATTCGGCAGGCAATCATTGCATTTAACCCTTTGCTCCTAAGAGACTGTGTCGTCCCACAATTGCAGCGTCTAATTGGTCACTAAAAATTTCAGTGACGTCTCATGAATGAATGATTCTGCTTTGGAGTAAGTGACGATATCGAATTTGACTGCACTTGACTACATTGACTGATTATTTGTTTCTTGCAACACCGTAAGTCATTCCTGCATTCATGTTTTTGCTGCAGGAAATTATTTTTTGGAATGATAGACCTTTTTCTGATGTCCTCAATCAAAGTTGAATGCAAAAAAAATCGTAACGGAGTTGGAACAGATTAGGAAAGCTCCAATACTTTCTAATTTCATGCTATTCTTTTCCTTTATGGGGTTATGTAGTTTTTCTAAATCTACCTTTCTCTTGCGGTTCCGCCCCTGCCATTGAAAAAAGCATTTTACTGACACTATGAGAAAAAATGAGATAGAGAGTTGGATGCGCGCATTCACCGTGAGCTGAATTTTATACATGTGGAGCAGGCAAGAGAAATGTTGATTGGTTGGCCCACCTGTCGGCGCGCGGCACAGGAATAAAATCTAAAAAGGTGGATTATTTACATGTTACGATACTACGAGCGACACTAGATGTCGCAACACTTATTATAATTCTAATACGATATTTAAATAATAGATTTGATTATACCTACATCATAATCACTTACAGGCGTTCATAAAAAATTAATTCCTTTAAATTCTGAAAATTGGTGTATACAATGCCCTTTGGTTTCAAAACCAGTTACACCTACATTTAGTTTTGAATACTAGACAAATCTTAACTCAACCTCTTACTTAATACTTTTCCAGCATTTGATACTCAAAAGCGAATAGATCTGTTCACGATTTCTAAACTCTACGGCTCCATTTACCACGAATAAAATAACGGCAAAATTTAAACAAAAACCATTTAATAAAATATATCGGGTTGTTATCCTCACCACAAAAATCTAGTATTGTTGAAATACTGATTACCATGAGGTCCTTCGACAGAAAAATAAGCCAACAAGAGCTATCACATCAAAGAAGATCGTAGAATTTCATTATATAATAATAAGAACAACGACGGTCCCATGTACAGTATTTTAATGTCTCTGAAAATCAATCATACATAAAAAAGCAGTAGGTATTTCTTAATTAAATCAACATCAATACAAAAAATAAATCAGAAGAAATACACCACCGTCACCACAATGATCAGTGTAATTCCGTCGCCTAAAGAAGCAAGAAGAGTATTAAGCTGGATTTATAGTTCGGTATCGTTAAAGCAGTAAAACGTTAGCAATATGCAGTAATCGGTAACAATAAGGTAACTATCAGAACGCATTTACAGTGCTTTTAGTTGCAAGTGCAAATAGAGAAGGAACATATTTTTCTATTTTGGGTCATACAGAACTATAAAAGCACCCAAATGAGATTAATTTTATAGAAAAATTGAATTCGTTTATAGAAATAATATCTCTATAATATGGATTGTGGATAAAACGTACTAATTAAACATAAACTAGCATTTAAACCAAAATTTAATGAAATAAGTACCACCTAGCAATTATAGTTTAAAAATTCCCTAAAATTAAAAACTCTTGAAAATTTTATTTTAAAATCAATCCTGAAAAACCCAAAATAGAAAAAATAGTATAAAGAATTCGTTTCAGAAGAGCATTTTAGCAACTCGTCATGTAATACTCCCGTCTTATAAAATGCGGTCTTCTGAAACTAGTTCTTCTAATATACTATTAAGCATCCTGAGTGAACACATTCTGGGTTAGTGAACACAAATAAAAATTAATTGTACTTCAAAATGCAAAAATGCACATGTTTGACATAATTTGTTGTATATATGATTTCAATTATATTGTGACGTCATCTGACTTTAACGATACCGAACTATAAATCCAGTTTTTAGTATTTAGTTCCTACCTACAATACAATGTAACAAAGAAATCAATTAGTATATTTCTGAAAGCAGTTAAGTGCATGACCAACGAACCATTTTCAGGTAGAAGAGGTCATTGCACAATCTTATTCAAAAGAAGTTTACTGGGTGGTTCCCTAAGGTGGCACCCTTTCAATAAAGTAATTGACCGTGTATATAGAACTTTAGTCCTAATTTATAAATCACTACAGCAGCTACTGGCAAGAGGCAGTGATGGAAAGGCAACGCTGTAAGCGTCGGGAGTTTAGGTTAAGCTTCTGTTTTTAATAAATTACATGTTTATAAATTATAAACGTTAACATGTATCGAAGTGGTAAACAATTTATGAAAAATCCGTACAACGTCGTCCAGAATTTACATTGGGAATATATTGGACCAAGTAACAACGGTGGATTTGGAAGACCGATTTAAGTGCTATGGCAATATATTAGGACTGGTTCTCCAACGGGGGTTTGGATTTATACAATTTGAAACGGAATCTGAAGCTCAACTTGCTATAAAAAGCGAGCATGGAGCACTGTTCTTTGGAAGAAAATTAAACGTGAAGCAGGCTCTTGATAAGAGTAAGATGAATCCTTCTCAAAATATGAAAAATCAGACACCTCCAATGCGTAATGAAATGCGACCGCAAATGAACAAGCCGGACCTGTGGCAGAATCCAAAAATGGAATCTCCTCCACCACCGCCTACTACACAGCCGTCTCCGCAAAATAAACCGAAAGCTCTGATGGATATTGTAATTACGCCACCAAAGTCGGAAGCACCACCTGAGAAAATGGATGTTACAATAGTTGAAGATACCAATAAACCAGAAATTGTAGAAAAGGTGTGTGAAATGGATCAGCAGTCGCTAGGAAGAACATCTGATGTAAGTTCCGATACGTCTGATAGAAAACGGGTTGGTCCTCCTGCTAATCGTCGGGGTGGTGGAATAAATCGAGGGGCGGCAAGATCGAGATTTCGATGGAGTTCCAGCTGATGATTTTCCGTAGTTATCAATACTTTCTAATGAAATATTTAGTAATTTTTCTGTAGTATGAGGATGTTCCACCACCACGTGATGTGGGGCAGAGTACCAACAAGGGATATACCCACTCGAGATATACCACAGCGAGGCGTACCACCTCGAGAAAGACCATGGGGATCCAATTATGTTTTTATGGGAGAGAGGAGAATTTTGGAACCACTTCCTAATTATTCCTCCACCTGTAATAGAGCGGCCAGAGAGGAATGATTGTGAAATAATTGTAATATCAGATTACTCACGTAAGTGTATTATGTGTGTTGAACTAAAGTTTAAATTGCCTGTAGGGAGTATGCTGAATACATAGAGCAAAGATTGAAGGTATTGGATTAATGGTGGATTTGCTGTATCCTAATGAAGACGTACCAATTGGCAGAGTGCTTGCAAACATCTCGAGCAGGGGCTGTTTATATGCCATACTAGTGATGCCACAAAATGAGGAATATCGTGGCAGCGGTTTGACAGCATTCTGCATGGTATTCCTCAAGGTAGTGTTCGTTGAGGGTAGGTTGTGTTCGAACAACTACTTTCATTTTGGTGTTTTAGAGCATCGCAATATTCCGATAGAAGATGCACTTACTCTTATAAGCCGCAATTTTGATGCATATATGAGGGGTGAAAAAGCTATAATACCTGGTGCAGGAATACCTCTTTTAGATAGACACCCAGAAGGGATTCAAGTAAGTCACACACAACTTAGTTAAAGTAGTTTTACTAGAGTATTATTTCAGATGGTGTTCAACCTTTTAGCAGAGAACCGCCAGCTGACTTCAACACTAATATGATCGAATTATAAAATATTTGCAAGAAAGGCGTGAACTGCAAAAACAGTTTGAAATAGTAGAAGGGGAAAGCACTAACGACAATGAAACACAACCAAACAGTAAACAAGCTGAATTACAAAGTCGTATAATGAATATCTTAAATAAATCTACGGAAGATGTTCCAAAACCGGTCGAGGCCCCTCGCACACCTTCTACTCCCACTCCTTTACTTAATGATCCGACAGTACAAAAAGCTTTAGACAGTCTTCTTTCAGGTGACATGCTTAAGAGCATCGCATCTGGACTATAATTCTTTAAATTATTCATAGTCTTAGTGTAGGATAATTTAAGTAATTTTCGGTGTAATTTTTCCACACATCTCTCAAATATAATTGATTATAGTATATTCACAATCTTATAATAAACTTATTTGAATAAATTTTTTCTTATAGTGCAGGCGAGATAGCAGATTAAGTACACAAAAAGCTGAAATATTACAGTGGCAAATGGTCAAGGGGGTCACAAGAAAAAAAAATATTCTACCAGGGGGTTTGATCTTATTTATGGGAGGGGTGGAAAATATTTGTGATTTTTCACGATTTCCGGCGAAACTTGACGTATCAAAAAACACTAAACAGGCAAGTTTTAGCTTACGAAAAAACCTACAATTTTTTATGAATCATTTCTGACCATAACCTCAAAATTATCTAGAAAATGAGAAAACTCATAGTTCGTTTTTAATTTTTCATTTCCGCAAAAAATCATTCGATTTCGATGAAACTTTGTGAAAGTATTTGTTTTTATGTAATAAATAACCAAAAATTTTTTTGAGATATTCAATTTTTCGGTCAAAAACACTTTTTTCAGATTAAAAAGTCATGGCGAAATTTTCTCGTACAGAGTTCTGCAGGTGCGCATTTTTCGTTTTAAAGTGTACTTTTGATACAATGATAATCCACTACGGTTCCAATTTGAAAACATGTTCAAAAATTGAAAACACTAAAAAATGAGTGTTTGAAAAATTAATTTTTAACAATTGTTGATAATTTGTTTAAACTTTTGAGAAAATTAAAAAATGGAATACACCGCATTGAATTGTGCGGAAAAAATTGCTAAAGAAAATATGTTTTTTTTTTTTATCTGAAATTTAGTACGTGTGCAGTATTGTTATAAACATTGAACGGGCATGTTGGAAGTCTCGGATAATAATTAAAAATAATCGTTTTCTATTTATTTTTGTCACAGGTATAATAAAGTATCATCTGTGTGTGTCATATCATCAGTGACAGTTAATAATGAAACCATTCCTATTAATCCTTATTACTTTTATTATTAACTCTAAAAATGACATGAAGAAATATTTGAAATTCGAGCTAGCTCCGTTCCCGCTTTTACTTTTACAAAAATGGTTTCAGGAAAAATGTCAAATCGCACATGTTTGATCAGTTCTCGAGTAAAGAAGTTTCCAAGTATCGAAAATGTTGTGAATGTTGTTGACGGTGGATTTTGTTACACAAAGTAACTTGGCAAAAAATGATAGCATCGAAGTGATCACCGGAAAGTACTTGACTTATGTTCGTAAACGCTATGCAGACAATAGCTATATACAGGGTGGTTCACCGGGAACCGCCGCGATTGTTATGGAAAAACTATATGTAAGAAAATTCTGAAAATTTGCGAACATACCAAAGTCGATGCGGGTCTTTCAAACAAAATATTTTAAAGATGGCGGAACTTCCGGTTTTACAGGAAGTATGTACCAACTATTTTTAGAAACATTTTTACTTGGTTTGTGTATTTTTTTATTTTAAGCTGGGTCCGTTTGAACAGTATTTATGCAAAATTTTCAAAAAAATTTAAGGAGTGTTTGAAAATTAGTATCAAAATAGTAGTTTTGAAAATCGCCAAAGGTCAATTTTTAAAATGGAACATACCGATTTTTATATTTTATCTCATTCATCCTGGTCCAAAATAAGAGTAAGTTTGTATAACATTGAAAGTCTTCTATAATCTTTCTTACTACGCTTCGTTGTGGTTTTCGTTTTGTGGGTAACGGGTAGTAAACGTCTGAGATAGATGTTCTTGACAAAACTTTTTTGTATTACCCACAAACTATAAACGAATTCAAATGATTTTGTTTGTATAGTTTAGGCGGACCGGCATGTTTCAATTGAATTCTCGACCACCAGCACTGCCAACTAATAATTAATTAGCATAAAAAAAGCATCTAACAGGTATTTGCGTTTGAAAATGTTTATTTGCCAGTATATATAAAAGTGGAGACAAAACTAATGTAATAAACTATCGTCCCATCAGTAAAACTTGTGTAATTTCTAAGTTATTTGAGTCAATTGTAACTAAATTTCTGTCCTGGCACTGTAAAATATTATCATCGATCAGCAGCACGGAATTCACTATTGGTAAATCTACTGAAACTAATCTAGTATTATGCAAACATGATATAATTAATCATTTAGAAGGCGGAGGTCAAGTTGATTCTATTTATGCTGACTTCAGTAAGGCATTTGATAAAGTCAGTCATGCCTGTTTAATTCAAAATTAAGACTAATGGAATTTCCGCCGTGGTTGATATCTTGGTTACATAGTTATTTGACGAACCGAACACAAGTTGTTAAAATAAAAAATTACTTTTCTGATACTTTTAATGTTTACTCGGAAGTTCCACAAGGATCACATCTAGGACCATTGCTGTTTAATCTCTTTATTAATGATATTGGAAATGAGTTTAAGTATTGCCAATATTTGTTATTTGCAGATGACATAAAACTGTACTTTTGCCTATTACTAAATTTGGAGATTGTTTAAACTTAGCTCATGATCTTGATACTCTTTATCAATGGTCAGTCAAAATGGCTTGCCATTAAATATTGATAAATCTTTATGTATTTCTTTTTCACGTTCAAAAAATCTAATTCTTTTGATTATTTAGTGGATGGGTCAAAGGTAAAGAGAGTTGACATAGTAAAAGACTTGGGTGTTTTTTGATACTCAGATAACTTTTAATTACCACATTAATAATACCATAAACCGTGTAAATAGATTACTTGGATTTATAAAAGAAATAGTAAAGACTTATCATATATGGTGGTAAAAGTTCTTTATTGTTCTTTGGTTTGTTCTGTGCTTCAGTATAGAGTGGTAGTGTGGTTTTCGTATTACATAACTCACATTGAAAAAATTGAGAAAGTTCAAAATAGATTTTTAAGATATATTGCATATAAAATGCATCGTCCTATTGGTGAATACTCTTATACAGATATTAGAGATATTTTACATTTACCTACTTTAGAAGAAAGGCAAAATATTTGTGATTTAATATTCTTATTTAAAATACTTACTAACCGGGTTGTGTGTCCAAATTTATTAAAATTAGTTATGTCTAGAATTCCTTCAAGAACCACTCGAAATTTTGAGTTGTTTATGGTACCATATCATGCTAATAATTATGGTTTAAATAACACCTTAACTCGTATTTCTAAAACTGGCAACAAATTTGGAAATAAGGAACTTAACTTTATCTGTACCTCCATAAATAAATTTAAATGTTTATCTAAATCATTTGTTTGCACTAGTGTCAATAAATTATGATTAATATTATTTAATACAAAGGAATTTTCATTACTGTTGTTATTGTACTGTATTGGGATTATCCGTTTGTAAATGAAATAAATAAATAAATATTAATACATTTTTAAACTGCAGTTTCTCTTTGTTATTATTAAGGCTTTTGTAGTTATCTTTAAGTTGATTAGCAATGACTTCCCCAAACAGGAGACGTTTTCTGACTGTGCTAGGATCTGCATCCTTCAAAATTTCAGTGACTCTTGCACCCGGTAAAATGTCCTCTATTGGTGTAGTCATCTTTGTTTTACTACGCCCACTTGTGTTTTTATGCCTATGATATTTGGTTTATAAACTGCAAGCTTTCTTTTTAATTTTAAAATAATTTCATCTTTTTCTCTTCTAGCTTTTCTATTTCGTGCAGCTCTTCTTCTTCCTGAAGTGACTCGAGACGTTTCAACTTGATTGATTTCATTTTCGTCAGGAGGCGTAGGGAGAATCAGATGGTCTGTTTTCTTTAAAAAATTATCAGTTTGCTTATTTATTCTTTGCTTTTCTTGGTACTTTGCAGTACTTATAGCCCACTGTTTACTTTTCATTTGCTGACCTCGTTTATTACTCATTTCACTAAACGGTTGCACCACTTTTTCCCTTTTTAGTAATACTGCTATTTCTCTTTTATCTTTAGTTTTTCTCTTCCTTCTGGATCACTTTTTAACCTTTCATATCTCCTATTCTCATCTTTCCGTTTGCGCTTTAGTTTCTCTTTTCGCGATAGTGCCATTCTTACCTAAAAAATTGGAAAAACTTACAACCGAACATTTTTCTGGGCTAGTTATCAGTCTTCTCTGGATCTCACTGAGCCAGAGAAATAACGTTTTGTTCGTTTATTTCTTTTAGTCAAGAAAATATAGTAAACCTAACCTACAAATTGGTTCACAGAAAAAGAAAACCATAACTTATTCGTATTTAAATTAAAGAATGATTGCAACAAAAAAAATAAATAAGCAAAATACACTTACCAGAGGAATGGTCCGTCTGTGTGTGACATTAATAATTTTAAAATAAATCCAAAAAAAAACACGTGTTGTTTTGGTTCGAAAATATTTGTTTACTGACCCAGTCCCAGAAATAAGTTCGAAAAAAGAATGGCTGACAGAGTTAACATACCTAACTCCATCGATGATCATAAATTTTAGATATTTCAAGCAAACTAGAGTAATGACTGTTAAGGTGGTAACGAAGATTATATATTTTTGGAAGATGGTTTAAAAGTAATATATTTTGAATGAAAAATTAACCTCTAATATGTTACTGATAAAAGATGGTGTACCAAAAGAATCATTTCTTGGTTCATTACTTTTCCATATTTATATTAATGACTTTCCTGCCTAGATGGGAAATATCGATACGATACCTTATGCAAACGACACAACCAGGTTATTAAAAAGGATATAAATGAGTTGGATAAATGGGAACTTGAAATGGAAGAAAAAAGCAAATCAGTGGTTTACTGTAAACGTGTACTCAACAAAAAGACTTGGAAACTGGGCATTTACACTAAAAGGGACAACCCAAAATTATCAAATTCTGAGGTAATAAACTTTTTAGGAGTTACTCTTGATTAGAAACTTACATGGAAACTACATATAAATAGATTAGCAGTTAAGTTATCATGAAACATTTTTGTTTTAGAAGTCTTCAAAAAAGTATCTCCTATAATGTTCTGAAAGCCACATACTTTGCATTGATCCATTCACTATGTACACTCATGAAATTTAAAACTTGGACACCACAATTTCTGTAAACAAAAGTTTGCACATTGTGAAGCGGGCTTAAGGGTATCATTTACAATTCTAACAGCAGGTAGTCTCAGCAGAGGTTATCTTATAGAAGGACTGTAGAATGAATCATTACACTAAGCACGTTTTAGAAAATAGGTAATTTACGTTGCTTACTTAATTTTTTCTTTAAAGAATATATTTGAAGGTATCGCTAATTAAACACCATAGCTCGATTAATTATCGAATCAAAATTTTGTTTAGGAAATGTTTACAAAATAAAATTAGAAATAATTTTGATTTAAATAACGTCTTCAAGCAACAACTTTTAAATTAAATCAAAATGCCCTACGGTGCTTTTTGGTACATACGTGAAATTTCACGCTACGGCCCGCCGCTAATTCCGAAACAATCCGCGTTTTTAAATCAGCACCAAGACGAGGTGGCATTTTCACAACACTTGAAATTTTAAACTAAAATGGAATTTACATTTCTTACTTTATTTATTGGTTCACACTACCCCTTCTCAAATAGTAGGTAATTGTTTATTTATTACATACTTCTAATGACCAATGTAACAACCCTTAGAGCAATATGACTCAAAGGAAGTAAATTAATCAAGCAAGGATATTCTATTGTTATTGAAACTTATTCATAAAGTAAAAGCCATTTCCTTATAATGCTAACGGACAGGATTTTCTTTTAAGTATTAAGATTACAATAGAGGACGTATAAACTTTCGAAAATATCTAATTATAAATATTTACACTGCAATTGCGCTTTTTCTTAATAATTTCTTAGCAATACATACACGTTCTTGGTTTTTAAGTTGTCATAAATTTGATATGATATAAATTTGTGTTTCTAATTTTACATCACAAACTAATCTTATATTTATTTATATAGTAATACCTTTATTTAAAAAAAAGTTTTCATTTAATTTTAAACTATAACTTGGTATCTTAATTATAATTATGTAATAAATTCTTGTCAAAAAACTAAATATATACGTTGACAATAAGAATTGCCTTAGTTTTTATTTTCACTTTTTATATTAACTACAGAAAAAATGAAACGTCATAAAATATACATTTTGTAAGGACTAAATATTATGAATAGAGAGTAATAATTTTTTTTAATAACTTACAATAATTAGTAGGTTAGATTTATTTAAAAATAAGTAATAATCAGTCAACCCAAATAACCATGTTTAGTTTTTGATTTAATTTAAAAGTTATTGCTTGTAGACGTTTTTAAATCAAAATTATTTCTAATTTTATTTTGTAAACATTTCCTAAACAAAATTTTGATTCGATAATTAATCGAGCTATGGTGTTTAATTAGCGATACCTTCAAATATATTCTTTAAAGAAAAAAATTAAGTAAGCAACGTAAATTACCTATTTTCTAAAACGTGCTTAGTGTAATGATTCATTCTACAGTCCTTCTATAAGATAACCCCTGCTGAGACTACCTGCTGTTAGAATTGTAAATGATACCCTTAAGCCCGCTTCACAATGTGCAAACTTTTGTTTACAGAAATTGTGGTGTCCAAGTTTTAAATTTCATGAGTGTAATAACTATGGCACGTTGCTGTAGGGCTTGTCTGCGCACGTGGATATAATTTTCCGATTGCAACGTAAGGCAATACGCATTGTCGCCAATCCACAGTATACCAATCTACAATATCGGGACGATTGCACTCTGATGGCTTTCGCGGCCTTGGAATACTAACCCTGCCTTCAACACATCTCTCAGTGTCAGACACACATATCCATACAATTTTGCCGTCTAAGTAAATCACAAAAAGGCCTAATTATTAGGCCCTTAGTTGTTTAATGTGTTGCCCGAGAATTTAAAAACGTTACCAAATAATGAATTAAAAAAAAAGATAAAATATTTGTTAATTAAAAAATCGGTCTATTCAGTACAAAATTTTATACCTCTATTACAGAACTCGAGAATTACTAAACTTTATGTTTTAATGTTAGTTAGTAACCACTGTAGTGTTTTTATACTTATCTGTATATTCTACATATGTAATTTTATATCGACGAGTGTAACATTTTCGGATTGAAGCACAATAAACTAAACTAAACAGATGCAGCATGCACGTGTTCCACCTCTATACTTGATCTATTAAGAAATGAGCGTGTTATATTCTTCAGACAAGACATATATTATATTTGGCAAACTAAGTGTAATAGTGATTTGAGATTATTACTTGCTTTGGTCTACTGTCTCAATCGAATGCAAGTGGCACAACTATCTGGCTGAAATTTACACAAATTTTAAAGATGTTATGTCGTACCAAAAACTAAGATTGTGTTAATTTTACAAATTTTTTTACCTATGCACTAAAAAAACAGTTTTTCAATAAAAATCATTCAGAGAAACTAGCCTTACTTCGGTAACTTTAAAATGACATTACTATTTTTAGAAAAGCAAAACGAAAAAAATATTCGTTTAGCGCAATAGAACTAACTTTTATATAAATTTGTTTTTGGAAATAAACTTGAAACGACCAATTCTAATAAGCTGCACAGGACCTTTAAACTTTTCCTTAGTTCGAAAGACTTACAATGTGTATAACACAATTGATAATTTTGGACAGGAAGAGATTTAGAAATGAAATAGTTTGTTAGAAAATCATTTTCTTATATCAATAACTCAGGGTTTACAACCAGACTAGATTAGATTACAGAATACAAAAATTTATTTCAAATAATACAAGAAATAACGTCAAACCGAAAAAACAAAATTAAAAAACCAAAGTTTTCCTTTCTATTGCAATCGTTACGTTTTAAAGAGATCAACAAAATATTTACAAAAAAAAACTTAAAAGGTTTACAAATTGTTAAATGAATTCGCAATCAATTTATACGACTTTACTATTATGGCACCATACAATATTTTATAGATTCTGCGAATAAGTTTTTAAAAAATTAAATTTTATAAATGTATCGTAATTCCTAAAAACAACACACATTCAGAATACATTATACAATAATTACTTTATTTGAGAAATAATTCAATTCTATGCTGTACTGGCAGTACAAATTAATAATTTAAATCACAATGTGTGAATGCGGTAAGTGTAGATATATTAAAAATAATTACATAACTAAAATAAAATATTTTTACAAGGAATCGATCACATTAAATTAAATAGGAAGTCTTTTCGTCTTTAAAAAAAATGTTGCGGTACACTACACCTCCTGAACTCATAAGCGAAAACTAGGAGCGTAAAAATATGTTTTTAATTTTACAGACTGTCGTCACTGTCTTCTGGCAAACCAACGTATCCGTCTTGTTGTTGAACCGAATTGCTTTCAGAGTGGCATTCTTCGGGCATGGGCGAATTAGGCAATTCAATATCTGTAGCGCTTCGGCCTACTGGGGGATCGAAGGCTTCTCTTATCTGACTGCTAGCACCTTTTGGATCCAAATCAGTTGCCCAACTAAAGTGCATGAGCGCCAAGTCGGTATTTCCCAAGTTCTTATGAACTTTTCCTATTAAATAATACACTAACGATTCTTTGGGCACAATTTCTTTCAATTCTTCGAGTTCTTTAAGTGCTTCTTCGTGTCGTCCAAGCGCGAAATATATGGAACCCCTTTGAAATTTGCACAAAGCGTTTTTAATATCGTTATTTATGGCCATGTTGAAGGTATTTAGTGCCTTGTCAATTTTTTTTTTAACGCATGTTGTACCACACCGACGTGACACATTAACACAGTATTATGAGGGTTTATCGAAAGTGCCTTCCAGTAGTTAATTTCTGCTAGTTGGAATCTTTCTTGCTTGGAATATATAGTACCTATACCGAACCAAGCATTATAATGCGGGGATTTATTCTAATTGCATTTCTAAAACAACTCATTGCTTTGTCCAACTCCTCGGTCATAATATATTCGTGCCCCAATAACGTATAAGCGTAGGTGAAAGATGGGTCAACTTGCACAGCACGTTGAAGAAATTTAATTGCCGTATCGTGCTCTTTATGCAGAGAAAAGCAATTTCCACTCACGCACCAAGTTATGGATGAATTCTTATTTAACTGTATCAAATCTTGAGCTAAAGCAGATAGAGTCACTTCTTTTTGCAAATGCCCTAGCGCTGATGAATAAACATCCATGTATTCTATTCTGTATGGTTCCATATTGTGTATTTCGCTAAAATATTTTATACAATTTTCATAATCAGCCATTTCAAAGCATGCCAAACCAATCATTGAATATACCCACGATGTCTTAAAGTGATTATTTGGTAAATTGCTAAATTCTTCGACCGCCAATTTGCAATTAAATTGTGACAAGTGCAAATAAGCACGTCCCATGTCCCTCAACAAACACATTAAACCTTCGGCGCTTTGTTTAATCGCTTGTTGATTTAAACTCATCGATATTGCACTGTTCTTCGTTTCCAAAGAGGTAACCGTCTCATTCTTTTCCTTGTCTAAGCGATTTTTGGCATTTTTGGTATCAGTTTGTTTATACTACATTTAGTTAAGCGTTGTTTCGTTTTTAAGTGAGGGAGATTTCGGCGTTACAAATTTATTTCTATTAGGTGACTTATTATTTTCTTTAACTGAATAACTGTGGCTGCTGAATAATCGTGAACCGTCTAACATTAGATTGTATACTATTTATAGGTTGGGGTGTACTCGGAGATATAGTATTACTAGATTGACTAAATACTGGTTTGCTATTTTGTAAATGAGGCTCTTCTACGATTAATTAAATGACCCATATGGGCTCTAACTTTTTGCTAAAGACTTATGCTGATCATTTACTTCTGTTAAAGTTTATTGAAACCATAGGCGATGACCCAAAACAATCAGGACTGTCATAATTCAACTGCCCAAAGGTAGGGCTTGAACCAGAAAATTCCAGGCGAGTCCGTAAAGGTTTAATACGCGACAATGGAAGCAACCCGAAACCAGATAAACACACTGAGTTTGGTAACGGACTGTCATCCCTGTACATATCTTTGTATTTAAATGATTTTTGCGGAGTTTAACACAGGTTGCTGTGGTGTTATAAGCGTAGGCGTATCAACATGCGTTGTAACAATATGATCTATATTACTAGCGTTCACAATAGTATTTTCTATACCAGATAATTGAAAAATACTGTTAGGATTTGGTTTTTCTCCCAAATTACATAATTCTACAAAACTTCGACCACAAAAGCGGTTTAATTTGAGAGCTTTTCGAAAGGCGTCGGCAGCTTTATTAGTCTTTCAGTTTTCACTAGTACTTTTGCTAATAAAAACAAAACAAATGATGCTTGCTCTCAAAATCAGTTACTACATTATCAAAACCGCTTGAAAAACTTACATCACCGCCTAAAAGTGCTGTTTCTGCTTCTGAATATCTACAATCAAACTTTCAAAAAACACCATAAATTAGTAGGTAAAAAAATTACTTTTGCATTTCGTAAGCACAATTTCCTAATAAATAGCGACATTGAGCGGAAGGTCGGGCGATCTTTTAAAACGTGATAAGCGTGATCTACTTTTCCACTTCTATAGTATGCAGTGGCGAGCATAAATAAGCTATCATCAGTTTTAACTATAAACAAATGTTAAGGTACTCTAAATGTTTTGTATAATAATTTTACCCTCTGCGTAAAGTCGTTCGGATAGAAATACTGCGTCCAAATAATCGTAATTGTTTAAGCAATGCCATATTGCTGCCTAAAATTGGCAATAAAAAAATTAAACTTTAAAAGTTTGTAGGTTAATTAATACCTTCACAGGCTCCTGTACAATCATAGTTAACTTTTGAGATTCTTCTACTGTTACACAGATACTCTAATTAAATAAATAGTAAAACTTATTAAACAATAATTATGTTCGCGACTGATTTTTGTATTTTACACCATCGAAAAGTGTTTATTTTCAAAATTTTGACGTATAAGTTAACAAGACGCAGCCATTTTGTGACATTTACGTTTTTATTTGGTACAACGTTGCCAAGTTGGATACAAATGTAGAAATTATGCTTACGATTTTTAATGTAATTACTTAGTTATTGGTTAAAATAGGTATAAATTTGATTTACATCTTTTCGATCAATCCAAACTGACATCATTAAATAAATTAGAAGATAAATATGGTCTAAATTGATAAATAACCTCGACAAGCCCGCATTAATTTCCGTAAAGGTTCGGTTATCGACGCATCAAACTGTCAGAGCTGTCAAATGTGGTCAAATTCTGCATATTCCATGTCCATGTGTATATTGTGGAAATATTTCTATCGAAAACTATAATTTTTTTCCAATTACCAGTTAAATAATGCCGCCAAAAACGAAAGGGGGTGCTGCGGCCAGTAAAAAAACCGAACAAAAAAAGAAGGAAAAAGTGATTGAGGTTCGAAAAAAAAACATTACTGAACCTTAAAATCTTTATACACTTACATTTTAGGACAAAACGTTCGGATTAAAAAATAAAAAAGGTGCGAAACAACAAAAATTTATTCAACAAGTTGAAAAACAAGTAAAATCTGGTGGTCACCATCCCATACCTCAAGATGGAACCAGCAAGAAAGGGGACAAAGATAAGAAACTCAAAGATCAAAAGGAACTGAGTATGTTGTTTAAACCGGTACAGGTCCAGAAAATTGAGAAAGGGACCGATCCTAAGTCTGTAGTCTGTACCTTTTTCAAACAAGGATTGTGTACGAAAGGTGATAAATGTAAGTTTTCACATGACTTATCCATTGAGCGTAAGGGGAGAAACGCTCATTGTATGTTGATATGAGAGATGATGAAGATGCTATGGATACTTGGGACGAAACTAAATTGGCTGAAGTTGTTGAGAAAAAACATGGTGAAAGCAATAAGAAAATGCCAACCACAGACATTGTAAGTTCTTGCTGATCATAGTGTCGTAGTCATTGCATTCTGTTTCAGATTTGTAAATACTTTCTGGAAGCTGTTGAAAAATCAAAGTACGGTTGGTTTTGGCAATGCCCTTCTGGAGAGAAATGCATCTACAGGCATGCCCTTCCACCTGGCTTTGTCCTAAAGAGAGATAAGAAAAAAGAGGATAAAGGGGATGAGATCTCTCTAGAAGATTTGATAGAAAAAGAACGTGCTGCTCTTGGACCTAGTCAAACAAGAATTACTTTGGAGACTTTTGTTGCTTGGAAAAAACGTAAGTTATTTGAAAAAGCTGATGCTGCTAAAAAGGCTGAAGAAAAGAAAAGGAGTGACTATAAGGCTGGCAGACAAGTTGGTCTCTCTGGTAGAGAAATGTTTAGTTTTAATCCCGAACTGGTTGCTGACGAAGATATGGATGAAGGTGATGAAGCATTTGATTATTATGCTGTGGCTGATGAGAGTGAAGAAATGGAATACAAAGAACTGGAGCTCGATATAATAGGTCTTGAAGCCCAAGAAGTTGATGACACAGGAACTTTAGCACCTGTCGACAGGTTAAAGCTAAATATGGAAAATATGTGTAATGGCCTACCACTAAATGAAGTAGCTGATGTACCTATTAACGAAAATTTATTTGTTGATGATGACTTAGAAGATTTAGATGATGAATTAGAAAAATTGGATGTTGAAAAATGATCCTTTGTAGCGATTGCAACTAATTATGTAAAATAAATGATATTCGATAATTAAAGTAAGATTTAATAAGTAACAATCTATTTTGTATCGATCCACTAAATACATACTTATAACTAAACTTCTTTGAACTTTGACCACAGCAGCTCAAATTCATTTTTTGTATCTTTCAATTGTGCTTTTATTATTTGTAAACACTATTGCATCAAAATTTGTTGTAATGCCTTGGAGAGTTAAATTAAGGGTACCAAAAAATACTTTTGAATTGTGTGGATGATTTTCATCGACTAAACAGAATTTATGATGCAGCAAATTGTCGCATTGTTTAGGTTGCAGCTTGATTGTTATACCTGCAAATACTATTGAAAAACGATGTTTTATTGTTGAACATTTACAATACCTTGTTCTTGAAGGTACCGAATCTTAGTTACTGGATTTTGTGCCATAACTACATCGGTGATGTACCTTACTTTAACACCTTTATTATGTAGACGAATTAGAGAATTTTGAACTTCAGTAGATGTTAATAAATACATGCACAAACTAATACTCTGTTCTGCATCATCGATGTACCTTGCAATAATCTGTAGATCGTAAAATGAACAAGAAATACCGCAAGGTACACTAAAATAAATGTGTTTTTTACATTCAAAATTTTGATCAGCGAAAAATAATGTTTTGTATTTAGAATTATCTACATTATCTAAAGTGCTAAGTTTCTTTTTATATTTTTTTCGTACGCAATAAATTAACACCAAGGGTGTGATGGAAATTGCTAAATACGCGAACATTTTGATCTTAAAATTGTTCATAATTTAAAAAAAAAGTTAGGTTAACGTTTGTAATTAGTTGTTACTGCACCTACATTTTGAAGGATCTAAAATTTTCATTGCACCAACTCAATTAGTATACTAGCAGCAAAGAGACTTACGAAGGCGTAAATGGGACACCCAATAGGAAAAAGTTAGAATTCTGAATTTTTGGACTTAAAGGTTTTTCCAAATACTCTTTCATTTTATATTATTTTAAGGTCACGTCACTTTCGGTTATACCGGAAGTCGGCATTAACTTTCTTATTTTAAATATAACACCCTGTATATTATTTCATTTTGGATTCCAGAAAGTTTTACGGTGAGTTATATCAGGTTTCCCTATACCTATTTTCAACAGTTTCATAGATATCTTGATTTTTTGATAATTTTTAAAGATGTAGTATTATTTTAACACCGCGCCTTTTACCTCCTATCCACCGATCTTCGAACATCAAGGTCAACTGTTGGTATACAGCTATAGTGGAATGTGGTGGAGTACCATCAAGCTGATACCAAATGTTTGCTCTGTCACACGGAGGTAGATTATTTAGAAAATCATTAACAAATCCTCTGAGTATCCCCAGATATCTATTTCCATTCAAATTTTCATTGTACACTAGATATGCCACTCTATTGTCCATAACTAAACAAAAAACATTAAAATCAAAGTGGTTCTGATGATTATGTTCCTCTATGACATAAGGATTAGCTTGTGCCCAATAGTGATTATTTCTGCGATTTATAATTCCTTCCCTGGTGAACTTTGCTTCATCAGTTCAAATAATTTTAAAAAGAAATCTCGGAATTTCGGTAATTTTCAACCACATGAATTCCCAAAAGTCGACTCGGTTAGCCTCATCACCAATATGTAATTCGTGTACAGTTATTTCAGAAAAAGGATGCAAATACCCAAATCTAGAGCTGCTGATGTGGTTGAACTTCGTGGATAAGCTTGAAAATAAGCCAATACATTTACCTCGTTATCTTCATTATCTAATACTGGCTTTAGGTGATTTCGAATCGTCCTTACGCTCCTAGTTGCATTAAACCGAGCTTCAATTCTTGCCAATTTTCGGGGAGTCATTGGTGGCATTTATAAACTGTTTTACTTGAGATAATTAACAAAAATACTTCAATTGTAAGTTTATGTCTCAAAAATCGGTAAATCAGATTAATACTTTAACATAAAATCAACATCTACAAAAACTGTCAAAATCAAGGCCTACTAGATATGACTTTTGGGGTTTTTATGGAATTTTTGATAAAAAATATGGATTACCAAGGTAACCGTAAGAAATTGGTATAGAGAATGTTATAGCGAAATGATACATAAATACATTCTCCATCCGCCCATTGAATAATATACAGGGTGTTACATTTGAAATAACGAATTTTTGGAGTTTGAAAATAATTTAATGATTTATCAAATTTTGGACACCCGGTATGTGATATATCAATTTTCAATGTGAATTTCGAAAGTATCATTCTAGTGCTTCCATCTACCCCAGAAGCAATTACCACTATTCGAAAATAGGTATCAGGCGCGATGTTGAAAATAACCCTACATCTTTAAAAATTATCAAAAAAATCAAGATATCTATGAAACGGTTGAAAATAGGTATAGGAAACCTGATAGAACTCATCCTAAAACTGTCTCTGGAATCCAAAAATGAAATAATATATAGGGTGTTATATTTAAAATAAGAAAGTTAATGCCGATTTCTGGTATAACCGGAAGTGACGTCCAAAAATTCAGAATTTTAAGTTTTTTCTATCCACGTAAACTTCTAACAAACCGCTCACATGAGAAACCCTGTATATCTTAAAATTTCGACTTTGAAAGTAAAATTTCGATTTATATAACGAAATTTTTAAATTTTGGCTAAATCGAAAGTGCATTGTAAATTTTCGACTTTCATCACGAAATTGAAACATTTCGAGTGTAAATCTATATTCAAACCAATCAATTAATCTATATCAGCATTTTGGAAAAATAAATTAATCATGTCTTTTTATTTGAAAATATTCTTACACAGTACGCCAAGCAAATACAAATTGTCCATTCCTACACTACTTTATTAAATGGTTTGCTTTTGCTATAATGTTCGAACTATGTATCAAGAGAATCTTAAGTTAAAAAGCGCCAATTGGCGTTTCACGTTTGATTCATTCGACCCGTTTTAATTGCCTGCAGAAGTTTTTACATTTCTATTTAATCAGAAAACCTCGAATCCCAAATTTGACAGGGCAACAACAAAATTGATAATTTTTGTTCCTCAGCAGAACCAATTCGTAAAGGGATTTAGCTAAGTCAACGCGTACAAGTTTGTTTAAAGAGGTAAAAGTGACAGAATATGGGTAGGGGTCTGATCACAACGCCTAATTTCCACAACGTTCAACTAAGAATTGATTATAATACTCAACTTGTGCATATTGTCACAACTCCCAACTATTTTCACAACTCTCAACTACGTTTCTTTTTCATAACGCCCAACTTTGTCATAACTAGTGAATAACACAACGCCTGCATTTATAGCAGTTTGGCAACCTTGCACAATAACATGGTATTAAGTATATACATTGAATATCGAATTGAAAGTCAAATTACTACTTAAAAGTTCATTTCTTCAATTTTTAATTTACTGTTTTTTAAATTTCTAGACTGATAAGGCAGTCATAAGAGACATGAAAGAAGAACAATTAAAAATTATATTAAAAATGGGTGACCGAATCGCTATCATGAGGTATTGCAAAGCTGTTGATGCAGGAATAGGTGGAACGCAAAAGCGTCTCAGCATAATTGAAATAATTCGGTTAAAACAGAACGAAATCAGTCAAAATATTGCTCAAACACCTAGTTCTACGAAAAAACAACCAAATGCAAAAACCAACACGAATAATAAGGGTTGGGTGGACCATGGACGGCAAGCCTATAAGGGAACGTAATGGAGGCGGTACACGCACTTGCCCTATTGCAAAAGATGCTAAAAAAGCAAGAGATATTACAACAAGCCCTACAATTTTTTCTCCAATGGAGTCAGTAGTAATGGTAAAGGTTATCAAAATCCACTTATGACCTTCTGGACTATAAAGAACACGTTTTCGACAGTACCTTAACAGTAAGGAGAGATGTACCAAATAACTGGGCTAAACATATTAAGATTTTATCTGTTAACTCACAGAATGGAAGACTACTTATCATCTCGAAACTAAAAACTAACAAGACGGTTTAAGAAATTACTAAAAAAAGAAAACGACGAAAAAGAAAGGATTTAGAAGGAAAACATGATATTGTTTTATCAGACGACGAAGAACTTCAAACAAATAAAAGGACTTTACCTATAGAACAATCTTTCCAACTTGAAGTCTTAGATACCTAGAAGAATTTCTATATTTTCCAAGTTCCACGCCGGAACTTTCTACAAGTGAACAGAACAATAACATTCAAATCAATAAGCGATGTCAGTAGAATGAGGACACCGTGGACTTTGGACCCTAATTAGTAAAAGTGAAAGGCAGCTAGCCTAATTGGGCTAACAACCTCTCACCTACTTCTCACCTCATCAGGCAGTTCCCTAATTAGGCCTCTCACCTCATTAGGATGTTGTTGTCAACAGGTTGTTGACGCAGGCATTCTATTTAATTACTTGTTTTTGTTTTGAAGACGTCAATGGAAAATACGACCTCTCACCTCATTAGGCTGTTGTTGTTGAAGTTGATTTCCATCATGGCGGATGTTTCGGCGGTCGATTTGAATTTCCAACATGGCGTCCCATCATGGCGTCCTAAAGTTTTTATGAATTTAAAAAACTTGGTTGAGATTCGAACTTGCAACCATTGCATTACCGAGCCAAGGCTTTAACCACTAGGCTACGGCGACAATTGAAAGATGGAGTTTGAAGTTTGTATATAGCTGTAAAGGTTGATTAAGATGAATTAATGATGCTGTAAAATGTAGGATAAGACCTGTTGATTAAAAAGTTGAATAAGGATAAAACATTTAATAAACAAGATGAAAAAGGATGAAAACATATATTTATCACTCTCATACATTATAAACTAATTCACAAACAAAAATAACACTCACGTAGCGCCATTTTGTATGATTGATCATTTAATAAACAAGATGAAAAAGGATAAAAAACATATATTGTATGACGTATGATTGATCATTTAATAAACAAGATGAAAAAGGATAAGAACATATATTTGTCACTCTCATACATTATAAACTAATTCACAAACAAAAATAGCAATTACGTACCGCCATTTTGTATGACGTATGATTTAATAAACAAGATGAAAAAGGATGAAAACATATATTTGTCACTCTCATACATTATAAACTAATTCACAAACAAAAATAACACTCACGTAGCGCCATTTTGTATGACGTATGATTTAATAAACAAGATGAAAAAGGATGAAAACATATATTTGTCACTCTCATACTTTTATAAACTAGAAAACAAACACGAAAAACAATTACCTAAAGCGATTCAATATGGCTGTCAAACCAGTATGGCTTCAGACTCAGTGCTAAATTTAAATTAAAGTTGTTGTACAAGGTTGTTTTTCGAAAACATATTTTTCAAAATAAGTAATATACGCCATCTTGTATGACGTATGATTGATCATTTAATAAACAAGATGAAAAAGGATAAAAAACATATATTTGTCACTCTCATACATTATAAACTAATTCACAAACAAAAATAGCAATTACGTACCGCCATCTTGTATGACGTATGATTTAATAAACAAGATGAAAAAGGATAAAAAACATATATTTGTCACTCTCATACATTATAAACTAATTCACAAACAAAATAACACTCACTTAACGCCATTTTGTATGACATATGATTAAACATTTAATAAACAAGATGAAAAAGGATAAAAACATATATTTGTCACTGTTATACATTATAAACTAGTTCACAAACAAAAATAACACTCACGTAGCGCCATTTTGTATGACGTATGATTTAATAAACAAGATGAAAAAGGATAAAAACATATATTTGTCACTCTCATACTTTATAAACTAGAACACAAACACGAAAAACAATTACCTAAAGCGATTTAATATGGCTGTCAAACCAACATTTTTTTTATTAATTACATTAACCACGTATTTAACAACTAGTTTTGAATTTACATTTGATTAAAAAAAATTTAACATACTGAGGTTCGAACCATTAACGTTTAAACCAACACTACGTATTTAACAAGTAGTTTTTTTTAAAAAAACTTTAACATACCGAGGTTCGAACCATTAACGTTTGATACACCACCACATATTTAACATATAGTTTTTAAAAAGTTCTAACATACCGAGGTTCGAACCATTAACGTTTGATACACCATCAAGGTGACGTATGTGTTAAGGAAAATAAAAAAAACAACAAGGAGGATAAAATTTTATTTGCATCTCTGTTACACAACACATTTACAAGTACCAATAACATATATTTTTAATTGGAAGAATAAAGAAAGCAGGAAACAAATTTTATTTCTCTCTCTGTTTCACACACAATATAAAATTATTTTACAAAAATATGAAACATTACAACTTCAGAGTTCCATCTATGAATGGCACACCATACCCAGCATTCGTTTACCAGTTTGAGAACCATTTTACGATGTCACCAAAAATTTTCTTTCTGCAAACGTAGAGTTTTCTTATACTGACGACCAGTTATTCATCTCCAGCATCTGTAATTTGAAATAAAAATAAACCACAAACATTTTAAAAAGTATTAACAAGAATAATAACAGCAGCAAAAACAAAAGCTTTTTAAAAGATGAAGAAGCACAATTTTAAAATTAAAAAATGTATACTTACCAAGATCTTAAAGTCGTATCTTGTTACACTAACAAATACATATCATCACCTTGTATTTTATACCCGAAAATTCGAAAATAACATCGTTAATTGTGTTTTCTACATTAAAAGTGAAAGATCAACTTTCAAAAATTTCCTGCTAATTAGGTTTGTTATATTGCTGTTATAAAGAAACGTTTTTGACAAACTTTTTGTTAACAATACATATCAATTAATTAAAATGTAAAACAGTAAGATGATTTTATATCAAGAATGAGATTTTGAAAATCAAAATACCGAAAATCTATCATAACGAAAAAATATTTGATGCAACCATTTCAATGTCAACAAAAACTTGATTGGATTCAAGATAATTAGTTGAAAAACAATTTCTATTCTTAATATGCTTTTAACAAGAACTGATGAAAAAAACCAAATATGCAATCATTTAAAATACGTAATATATTTAAATGTAATCAACGCATTTGCACAAACTTAATACACTGCTTGACAAGATAATCAATTAAAAACATAAACCTTTAAACAAAATGATGTTAAAAAAAATTCTTACACCTAACAACGGCTTTTTACTGCTTGACAAATACATTCGAATTTACAAATTCTCTTAAGAAAAACTAATTTTCAATGAAACAAATCACAAAGTTTGAAAAAAACACAAACGCTTTAAATAAAGTAAATTAAACCAAGGATTATATCTTTAAAACTTAATTAAAAGGTGTATAAATTTTAATCAACCAAATTGCTATAACTAGATACAGAAAAACAAGGAAAATTTCTAAATAAGTTAAATTCGCAAAAATATGTCAAAATCTAACATTTATTATCATAAAGTTTATAAGAAAAATAAAAAATACAAATGTAATAGCGTTCTATTATGGAATATTTTATTAGTGTATGTAACAATTAGAAATAACTTTTTCTTATGCTTTAAATATATTTTTTGGTTTATAAATTACGGTATGACAAAGAAAACAACTTTCAAAAATCTTGTTAATAGAATGACGTAAAACAATAATTAACTGAATGGTATAAAACCGTATACCAAACACTACAATACATCATAAACAAGTCAAGACAAAATAAGAAGCAGGTTAAAAAATATTATAAATCGTAAGTTATTATCATTATTATTATTATTTTAGTTCTTTATTTATAAAAACTTTATTGTTATCTACTATTTGTGTTACACTTTTTAATGTAATTCTTAATTTCTGTAGAATGGATTAATCAATAGGGAAAGAAACTTGCATATCTCAATCAGTTGGAGAAGGTAATATAAAACTTTGTTTACTAGTTTTTATTCTAAATATTTGTACTTTATTATAGACATGGTGGTGTGTCCATATAACAAATATCATATCATGGTGCGGCACAGACTGGGGAAACACCTTTACAAATGCCACCCGGAGGAGACCCGAGTAAAGATGGAATTTGAAAATAAAAAAATGGAAGAATGGGAGCAAGCACAGCGGCAACAGCAGCAACCCCTTATTCAAGGACAGTGGAATGGGTCTCCTCCAGTGAGTAATGAATTCTGGGACGATGAAAACCCCTGCCAACCATATATACCTCAATTAATTAATAATAAAATTGTAAATAAAAAAGGATTTATATTTGGGAGAAAATAAATAAATACATATTTTAAACTACATTTTGTTTGAATTACCTTAACATCTAATCATTATGGATATAAGTAGAAAAACATATAATCTAAAAAGGGTTGGAAGTAATTGTTAAGTAAAGATTAAATATGTATCTTATAGAGTTTGAAGATAATACGATATATTGTTGAAAGTAACCATAAAATAAAATTGAAAACAAAAATAAATAAGTTCTGAATTATTAATTATCAGATCTAAATACAATTTGTGAAATTACTTATATTGTTAGAAAGATATTGAAGTGTATCCCTCTAATGTTACAAAACTTATCTTTAAATATTTTTATCTTAGAAAAATATTTTCAAATAGATTAGATTTTGTTAACCCAACCTAAATGATATACTTCTTAAGGTATAATTTTTCCACATCTAAAATAATTCAAAGATTTGGATAAGAAATAAAATAGTTTCTAAAACCTGGAAATCTTTAATACTTAACTAATAATTATATTGAATAAAACTAAAACGTTGAGAAAATTAAACGATACTACAGGAACACAAACATTGTAAAAGTATAAAAAGAATACAGACTCCACAACATGTTGATCTCATGTTAAAAATTTGATTTAATAAATATTTTATTTGGTGTTGTTTTTAACTAATATTCGCGTAATTTTCGAAAATAGGGTAACTGAAGTTGTTGCTTATTTTAGCGATTCTTCAACTTCTACCACAACTAGACGTCCTGTTGATGAATTAAACATTTAATTAATTAATATTTACAAAACGTGTTTTATTGAATTAAATTTGATTTTTGTATATCCAATTGCATTAGTTCATTGTATTAAAAAATAAAATGTGTAATGAAATAATTTATTTAAGTCTTAATTCTCAATAGATATACAATTTTAGTTTTGAAATAGTTATGTAAATAAAAAATGAAATTGATTTTGTGTAACTATAATGCTTACAAGTTCGTTACAAAAATTAAAATAGTTTAACCTTATAAGACAATTTTGCAAAAGAAAAAAAACAGTTGAAGAGTTTTTTATCTTATTCGATATCATGCTTATAATCGTTATTTAATTTCTTCAACAATGTCTTTTGAAACTATTAAGAAATTTGAAAAAGTATTAATCTTTTTATACGCATTAGAAACATTTGAATTTAACTACTAGAGTAAGTTCAAACGTCTTTTCTATAAAAATTTGAAACCCTAATAAATTATTGATCAGTGAATTACACACATCAACATTAACCACTTTTAAGTGTACATCAAGCGCATCCATTTTGCAGATTTAAATAAATATGCATTTATTAAGTAAGGTATTTCAGGACGGTAATCTTAAAACTAGATTATTGAATTCTTATTTTTAAACATTCATCTTATTTCAAGAATAACCTTGGTGGTTTTATATGTTCTCAATATTGTCTTGAATTGAAAAAGTTACCAACTTGGTTCAAACTCCATTAACAATGTTTGAGAAAATAATATTTAAGAAGTTAAATTTTGTTTGATTTTTATGACTTGTTTCAGTTGTTTACAGGTGTTAAAAGATGTATGCTATAAATCATATTTTACATGTTCTTGTCATCTATTAGATGAGATGAGGAAATGAATTTTTTAATCTTTAAAACGTAATTGAATTAAGTTTTTGATATTTGATTTTTTTTAGATTTTAATCTTGAAGGTGTATATTAAAAATGTGTATTTAACACTATCGTTAGTTAATTTCTTCAACACTGAAGCATCTTCTTTTTGAAACTATTAAGAAATTTGAAAAAATGTTAATCTTTTTATACGCATTAGAAAAATTTGAATGTAACTACTTGAGTAGGTTTAAACGTCTTTTCTATAAAAATTTGAAACCCTAATAAATTATTGATCAGTGAATTACACACATCAACATTAACCACTTTTAAAATAAAGTTTTATCTAATTGATTAATTTTTAAGACCTTATTTAAAACAGACTTTTGTACACCAAATAAATTTCTATGTCTAGTTAATGCGATAAATTTCGTTGAACATATTTTTAAACACAGATTTGAGTTAATATTTACGGTATAAGTAGTTCATCTTATTCTCTACACTTAATTAATTATTTGATTTTATTTTTCTTTCATAAAAATAAGTTATTAGAATATTAAATAGTAATTACCATGACGTCAACAATAAATAAACACTTTCCAGCGTGTTTGTTTAAACTTACCTATTATTTTATCTAATTTTATTGGACTATCTCGTTTTTATATACATGTTTTAATTACCTTTAATTAAAGATACAATTTCAGTTTACCTAACTTTAATAATTTTCTTTTGTAGATACGTAATCACATTTATATTTTAGGCGGATGTTTTGTAATTATTGTTACATCGATTATTTAAATAAATTATAAATAAGAAACGGAAATAATAATTTTATTGTACATCTTATTAGAAGCTGTAGGAAGTACTTATTACAGATTTTAATTACATAAATAAAATAATGGATGACACAGCTAATCATTTAGCTACAACTTATTACTGAGTTGGTATTTCAATAACGTTGTTGCAAAGTTAGAATTTCTGAAATTTAGTAATGAATCCTTAATATACGATTCACAACAAAATGTATCTGGGAACCCACTTGACACTGGACAATGTTTAACTTCATCATTACGTTTTTAATTATACAATTTGCATATCTTTAAATCTATTAAGTTTTATTTTCACTTTTATATTAACTACAGAAAAAATATAAAACGTCATAAAATATACATTTTGTAAGGACTAAATATTATGAATAGAGAGTTTAATGATTTTTTTAATAACTTACAATAATTAGTAGGTTAGATTTATTTAAAAATAAGTAATAATCAGTCAACCCAAATAACCATGTTTAGTTTTTTGATTTAATTTAAATGTTATTGCTTGTAGACGTTTTTTCTAGCAAACGAATAAACGATTTATGATTATATTTAACTAAATAAATCTTTTAATCTAAATTAAATTATTAGAAAAAGCATCTCATTCGTTAAAGAATTTTGTATGATTGTCTGGTTTATTTGATTCTCTAGAACTATGAATCAGGTTTTTATTTAAACGTTATAACAGATGTGATTATGAATATTTTTAAAGTAAGTTATTTTGCGAATATTATTTAAAAATAACACCAAATAAAATATTAAAATATTTATTAAATCAAATATTTTCGAATACAAGATTAACAGATGAACATTTTACACCTAAACTAATCAATGCGATTGCTTCAGGTTGTAAACATACGTCATTCTATTAACAAGATTTTTGAAAGTTGTTTTTGTCAATTTTATAATAATTTATTAAGTACACCATTATCTTTAATTTAATTGTGTAGACGTGCAGAATCTGATTTTCTTCAAAGAGTATTAAAGATTGTAGTTTAACAAAAGAATTGTCTATAATTACATTTTTCATTGGCACGTTTTAAATAAAGATGTTTTCCTATTGTACCTTTTCCGCCAAATATAGATGATATACTTACACAAAATTTTGAAGAATTAAATATTGTGATACAGGCCTATTGCAAAGGTTAAAAATCGAATCTTTTTATTTATTTATAAATAAGGCATTACATGAAATAGTCGAATTTTTAATTTCATTAATTAGAAAATTAGTAAGTATAGTACAAGTCGTGTAACAATAAGTTTTTAGTATATCTTAAAACATATTTAATTGCTTCCTTCAAATTTTTATATTCGTCAGCAGAAAGAATGAGAACATTCAACGATATAATGGAAATCTTTTAATGGTTTCATCTTCTAAGAATTAAACACTTAACAATAATAAATAAGCCTCTAATCTGAAATGAAAACATAAAACGCAATTTATTTTGTAATAATGTTTCCGTTAAACGTAAAACTGCAGGTTACTCAAAAATATGAACAGGGTATAGCAATATTTTTAATTTACACTAACCAAAAGCTTCTTAAGAAACCAAAATGTAGATTTTATGCACTGATTAAAATACAATTTTGGAATTATAAATTGCTAGTTTTTATTTAAACTAATCCAAGATAAACAAATTAATTCTTATTTCTTAAATTGTAAACATAAATCTTTAAACAAAATGCTGTTAAAAAAAAAATTCTTACACCTAACAACCTTTTTACTGTTTGACAAATACATTCGAATTTACAGATTATTTTGTTGTTTGATACGATTTAGGTATTTAATAATTTTTAGGGTATAGAACGTTAATGATCGTTAAGTAAGAAAACTACAGATTTTCATTTGAATTTCAAAACTTCTTATATTTTACGTCCCAACTAAAAAGTTAAAATCGTTGGTCTTCTACATGTATCTATTTTTAATTATATAGACTTATCGATATACTTTGAACGATATCTAAACCCCGTTATATATATATATATACGAATACGTACATACTAATGATTTTAAATATTTCGGACTTTTTATTTTGTTAACAATAATTACAAAACACTTAAAACATCCGCCTAAAATATAAATGTGATTACGTATCTACAAAAGAAAATTATTAAAGTTAGGTAAACTGAAATTGTATCTTTAATTAAAGGTAATAAAAACATGTATATAAAAACGAGATAGTCCAATAAAATTAGATAAAATAATAGGTAAGTTTAAACAAACACGCTGGAAAGTGTTTATTTATTGTTGACGTCATGGTAATTACTATTTAATATTCTAATAACTTATTTTTATGAAAGAAAAAATAAAATCAAATAATTAATTAAGTGTAGAGAATAAGATGAACTACTTATACCGTAAATATTAACTCAAATCTGTGTTTAAAAATATGTTCAACGAAATTTATCGCATTAACTAGACATAGAAATTTATTTGGTGTACAAAAGTCTGTTTTAAATAAGGTCTTAAAAAATTAATCAATTAGTCTTAACAAGATAAAAAACTTTATTTTAAAAGTGGTTAATGTTGATGTGTGTAATTCACTGATCAATAATTTATTAGGGCTTCAAATTTTTATAGAAAAGACGTTTAAACCTACTCAAGTAGTTACATTCAAATTTTTCTAATGCGTATAAAAAGATTAACATTTTTTCAAATTTCTTAATAGTTTCAAAAAGAAGATGCTTCAGTGTTGAAGAAATTAACTAACGATAGTGTTAAATACACATTTTTAATATACACCTTTAAGATTAAAATCTAAAAAAAAAAATCAAATATCAAAAACTTAATTCAATTACGTTTTAAAGATTAAAAAATTCATTTCCTCATCTCATCTAATAGATGACAAGAACATGTAAAATATGATTTATAGCATACATCTTTTAACACCTGTAAACAACTGAAACAAGTCATAAAAATCAAACAAAATTTAACTTCTTAAATATTATTTTCTCAAACATTGTTAATGGAGTTTGAACCAAGTTGGTAACTTTTTTCAATTCAAGACAATATTGAGAACTATTCTATATAAACCACCAAGGTTATTCTTGAAATAAGATGAATGTTTAAAAATAAGAATTCAATAATCTAGTTTTAAGATTACCGTCCTGAAATACCTTACTTGATAAATGCATATTTATTTAAATCTGCAAAATGGATGCGCTTGATGTACACTTAAAAAGTGGTTAATGTTGATGTGTGTAATTCACTGATCAATAATTTATTAGGGTTTCAAATTTTTATAGAAAAAGACGTTTGAACTTACTCTAGTAGTTAAATTCAAATGTTTCTAATGCGTATAAAAAGATTAATATTTTTCAAATTTCTTAATAGTTTCAAAAGACATTGTTGAAGAAATTAAACAACGATTATAAGCATGATATCGAATAAGATAAAAAACTCTTCAACTGTTTTTTTCTTTTGCAAAATTGTCTTATAAGGTTAAACTATTTTAATTTTTGTAACGAACTTGTAAGCATTATAGTTACACAAAAATCAATTTCATTTTTTATTTACATAACTATTTCAAAACTAAAATTGTATATCTATTGAGAATTAAGACTTAAATAAATTATTTCATTACACATTTTATTTTTAATACAATGAACTAATGCAATTGGATATACAAAAATCAAATTTAATTCAATAAAACACGTTTTGTAAATATTAATTAATTAAATGTTTAATTCATCAACAGGACGTCTAGTTGTGGTAGAAGTTGAAGAATCGCTAAAATAAGCAACAACTTCAGTTACCCTATTTTCGAAAATTACGCGAATATTAGTTAAAAACAACACCAAATAAAATATTTATTAAATCAAATTTTTTAACATGAGATCAACATGTTGTGGAGACTGTATTCTTTTTATACTTTTACAATGTTTGTGTTCCTGTAGTATCGTTTTTAATTTTCTCAACGTTTTAGTTTTATTCAATATAATTATTAGTTAAGTATTAAAGATTTCCAGGTTTTTAGAAACTATTTTATTTCTTATCCAAATCTTTGAATTATTTTAGATGTGGAAAATTATACCTTAAGAAGTATATCATTTAGGTTGGGTTAACAAAATCTAATCTATTTGAAAATATTTTTCTAAGATAAAAATATTTAAAGATAAGTTTTGTAACATTAGAGGATACACTTCAATATCTTTCTAACAATATAAGTAATTTCACAAATTGTATTTAGATCTGATAATTAATAATTCAGAACTTATTTATTTTATTTTCAATTTTATTTTATGGTTACTTTCAACAATATATCGTATTATCTTCAAACTCTATAAGATACATATTTAATCTTTACTTAACAATTACTTCCAACCCTTTTTAGATTATATGTTTTTCTACTTATATCCATAATGATTAGATGTTAAGGTAATTCAAACAAAATGTAGTTTAAAATATATATTTATTTATTTTCTCCCAAATATAAATCCTTTTTATTTACAATTTTATTATTAATTAATTGAGGTATATATGGTTGGCAGGGGTTTTCATCGTCCCAGAATTCATTACTCACTGGAGGAGACCCATTCCACTGTCCTTGAATAAGAGGTTGCTGCTGTTGCCGCTGTGCTTGCTCCCATTCTTCCATTTTTTTATTTTCAAATTCCATCTTTACTCGGGTCTCCTCCGGGTGGCATTTGTAAAGGTGTTTCCCCAGTCTGTGCCGCACCATGATATGATATTTGTTATATGGACACACCACCATGTCTATAATAAAGTACAAATATTTAGAATAAAAACTAGTAAACAAAGTTTTATATTACCTTCTCCAACTGATTGAGATATGCAAGTTTCTTTCCCTATTGATAAATCCATTCTACAGAAATTAAAATTACATTAAAAAGTGTAACACAAATAGTAGATAACAATAAAGTTTTATAAATAAAGAACTAAAATAATAATAATAATGATAATAACTTACGATTTATAATATTTTTTAACCTGCTTCTTATTTTGTCTTGACTTGTTTATGATGTATTGTAGTGTTTGGTATACGGTTTTATACCATTCAGTTAATTATTGTTTTACGTCATTCTATTAACAAGATTTTTGAAAGTTGTTTTCTTTGTCATACCGTAATTTATAAACCAAAAATATATTTAAAGCATAAGAAAAGTTATTTCTAATTGTTACATACACTAATAAAATATTCCATAATAGAACGCTATTACATTTGTATTTTTATTTTTCTTATAAACTTTATGATAATAAATGTTAGATTTTGACATATTTTTGCGAATTTAACTTATTTAGAAATTTTCCTTGTTTTCTGTATCTAGTTATAGCAATTTGGTTGATTAAAATTTATACACCTTTTAATTAAGTTTTAAAGATATAATCCTTGGTTTAATTTACTTTATTTAAAGCGTTTGTGTTTTTTCAAACTTTGTGATTTGTTTCATTGAAGATTAGTTTTCTTAAGAGAATTTGTAAATTGAATGTATTTGTCAAGCAGTAAAAAGCCGTTGTTAGGTGTAACTATGTTTTTTTAACATCATTTTGTTTAAAGGTTTATGTTTTAATTGATTATCTTGTCAAGCAGTGTATTAAGTTTGTGCAAATGCGTTGATTACATGTAAATATATTACGTATTTTAAATGATTGCATATTTGGTTTTTTTCATCAGTTCTTGTTAAAAGCATATTAAGAATAGAAATTGTTTTTCAACTAATTACCTTGAATCCAATCAAGTTTTTGTTGATATTGAAATGGTTGCATCAAATATTTTTTCGTGTATGATAGATTTTCGGTATTTTGATTTTCAAAATCTCATTCTTGATATAAAATCATCTTACTGTTTTACATTTTAATTAATTGATATGTATTGTTAACAAAAAGTTTGTCAAAAACGTTTCTTTATAACAGCAATATAACAAACCTAATTAGCAGGAAATTTTTGAAAGTTGATCTTTCACTTTTTAATGTAGAAAACACAATTAACGATGTTATTTTCGAATTTTCGGGTATAAAATACAAGGTGATGATATGTATTTGTTAGTGTAACAAGATACGACTTTAAGATCTTGGTAAGTATACATTTTTTTAATTTTAAAATTGTGCTTCTTCATCTTTTAAAAAGCTTTTGTTTTTGCTGCTGTTATTATTCTTGTTAATACTTTTTTAAAATGTTTGTGGTTTATTTTTTATTTCAAATTACAGATGCTGGAGATGAATAACTGGTCGTCAGTATAAGAAAACTCTACGTTTGCAGAAAGAAAATTTTTGGTGACATCGTAAAATGGTTCTCAAACTGGTAAACGAATGCTGGGTATGGTGTGCCATTCATAGATGGAACTCTGAAGTTGTAATGTTTCATATTTTGTAAAATAATTTTATATTGTGTGTGAAACAGAGAGAGAAATAAAATTTGTTTCCTGCTTTCTTTATTCTTCCAATTAAAAATATATGTTATTGGTACTTGTAAATGTGTTGTGTAACAGAGATGCAAATAAAATTTTATCCTCCTTGTTGTTTTTTTATTTTCCTTAACACATACGTCACCTTGATGGTGTATCAAACGTTAATGGTTCGAACCTCGGTATGTTAGAACTTTTTTAAAAAGTATATGTTAAATATGTGGTGGTGTATCAAACGTTAATGGTTCGAACCTCGGTATGTTAAAGTTTTTTTAAAAACTACTTGTTAAATACGTAGTGTTGGTTTAAACGTTAATGGTTCGAACCTCAGTATGTTAAATTTTTTTTTAATCAGCTGTAAATTTAAAAGTAGTTGTTAAAGCCGTGGTTAATGTAATTAATAAAGAAAATGTTGGTTTGACAGCCATATTGAATCGCTTTAGGTAATTGTTTTTCGTGTTTGTGTTCTAGTTTATAAAGTATGAGAGTGACAAATATATGTTTTATCCTTTTTCATCTTGTTTATTAAATCATACGTCATACAAAATGGCGCTACGTGAGTGTTATTTTTGTTTGTGAACTAGTTTATAATGTATAACAGTGACAAATATATGTTTTTATCCTTTTTCATCTTGTTTATTAAATGTTTAATCATACGTCATACAAAATGGTGTTACGTGAGTTGTTATTTTTGTTTGTGAATTAGTTTATAATGTATGAGAGTGACAAATATATGTTTTTTATCCTTTTCATCTTGTTTATTAAATCATACGTCATACAAAATGGCGGTACGTAATTGCTATTTTTGTTTGTGAATTAGTTTATAATGTATGAGAGTGACAAATATATGTTTTTTATCCTTTTTCATCTTGTTTATTAAATGATCAATCATACGTCATACAAGATGGCGTAGTATTACTTATTTTGAAAAAATATGTTTTCGAAAAAACAACCTTGTACAACAACTTTAATTTAAATCTAGCACTGTTTATGAATCCATACTGGTTTGACAGCCATATTGAATCGCTTTAGGTAATTGTTTTTCGTGTTTGTGTTTTAGTTTATAAAGTATGAGAGTGACAAATATATGTTTTTATCCTTTTTCATCTTGTTTATTAAATCATACGTCATACAAAATGGCGCTACGTGAGTGTTATTTTTGTTTGTGAATTAGTTTATAATGTATGAGAGTGACAAATATATGTTTTCATCCTTTTTCATCTTGTTTTATTAAATCATACGTCATACAAAATGGCGCTACGTAAGTGCTATTTTGTTTGTGAATTAGTTTATAATGTATGAGAGTGACAAATATATGTTCTTATCCTTTTTCAACTTGTTTATTAAATGATCAATCATACGTCAGTACAAATATATGTTTTTTATCCTTTTTCATCTTGTTTATTAAATGATCAATCATACAAAATGGCGCTACGTGAGTGTTATTTTTGTTTGTGAATTAGTTTATAATGTATGAGAGTGACAAATATATGTTTTTTATCCTTTTTCATCTTGTTTATTAAATGTTTTATCCTTATTCAACTTTTTAATTAACAGGTCTTATCCTACATTTTACACCATCATTAATTCATCTTAATCAACCTTTACAGCTATATACAAACTTCAAACTCCATCTTTCAATTGTCGCCGTAGCCTAGTGGTTAAAGCCTTGGCTCGGTAATGCAATGGTTGCAAGTTCGAATCTCAACCAAGTTTTTAAATTCATAAAAAAACTTTAGGACGCCATGATGGGACGCCATGTTGGAAATTCAAATCGACCGCCGAAACATCCGCCATGATGGAAATCAACTTCAACAACAACAGCCTAATGAGGTGAGAGGCCGTATTTTCCATTGACGTCTTCAAAAACAAAAACAAGTAATTAAATAGAATGCCTGCGTCAACAGCCTGTTGACAACAACAGCCTAATGAGGTGAGAGGCCTAATTAGGGAACTGCCTGATGAGGTGAGAGGTAGGTGAGAGGTTGTTAGCCTAATTAAGCTAGCTGCCTTTCACTTTTACTAATTAGGGTCCAAAGTCCACGGTGTCCTCATTCTACTGATGTCAACAAAGGAACATCATTCTAGTTCAAAATTGTAATCTGGCAAAATTATCATCAAGAAAAACTATAAATCTGCACAGAGGACAGATTTTTAACGAAATGACAGCCGAATTTATAAATCTGGAAAATCTTAATATTTACATCGAAGTTTAAATAATTGGGACTAACGGAAAGAAAGAAACCGCTTATGATGGAGGAGGTGTTCTTAAGGATGCGCTCACAGAATATTGGTAGGAATTTTACTCATCGATCTGTGAAGGAAGATGGATGCAAGATTCCTGAAATAAATCATTTGATTACAGAAAATAAGTGGAAAACTATCGTCAAAGTAGTAGTTGTGGGATACACTTTAGTTAAGTATTTTGCTACAAACCTTTTTAGGCCATTTTCGTAGTATGCCACTTTTGGAAGAGGTCAGTCCTTTTTAAGGTTCAAATTAAGAAATCCCTGGCATAAACAATTTAATGAACACAAAATTGCCGCTTGTCAGCAACTACTTATTTTGTAACAATTCTATTTCAAAAGCACCGTGTTCTACGAGTTATCAGAGTTCCACTAATACACTAAATGGTACTTCATTAAAAACCATTTTACAAACTACGTCCCCTTTTTCTGTGAAAATCTTTATATACTTATGCCATCAGGCCATTAGTAAATCATATATTTTGCTCTTAGGTATAGATACAGTTTAACGGCATCATAAGGTTCATTAATATCAGAATTAACGCCAGTTTTAAAATAATTTCTTTACACAAGTCTTCTATATCTTTATCACAATTACTACTGTAATATATACACTCTTCATCCAGACAATTTAAAATACATTGAGTAACTAATATTAATGGGTCTACCGATAGGCGATCTACAGTTTTTCGTACTTCGAATTTTATGAGTAAGTATTCCATTCAAAAGCAACTTGATCCAAATCATTTTGTAACAAAATATAAAGTAAAAAGGACAAGCGTACGTATATCTCTCTTTTACCATAACATTAATAAGAAAAATCGGAAATCACAATTTTAAAGAGAAACTTTGACAAAAATTCAACAGGATTTTAGTTACTATTTTTAATGTATCTTTTTGTGATTTGATTACCTATCTAAATTAGTTAGTGAGTTCAATGGTACTTGTGTACTTTAGAAAGTTTTATAGAATATGCATTTAATTGGCTTGACTCTAGGTTATCCTAAAAATATAAAAAGTTGACCCAACCAAACGCGTACAATATGCAATATAAGCACATACTTAAGCAATATAAAGCGTAAATAAAGTATCATTAATATTATAGGGTAAACCAGACAGTTGTTGGCACCTATACAGTAATTGCCACTTGAGAGAGTTTGGTTAGTATAGTGGTAAAAATGTTTTTGTGACGATTAAACAAGTCAGTCTGATGTGTGAAGCGTTACTAATCGTTCCTGTGTCAAGAACTTCCAAAAGTTATTGTTTTTCTGTAACGAGTGACCTCAAAATAAATGCACTATTTCTTGTTTTTGCATCTACAGTGTACAAGGTAAGTTTTACGTCAATAATAGAGATTGTTCTTTCATTTCTATACAAAATTTGGTTTAAAATTATGCTTTTTCTCATATTTTTCATGTTCCAATAACTGTACATCCAAAACCAGTATTAAACAGTTGCGTGCCAATAACTATATTGCCAGAAATATTTAGAAAACAGTTATTGGCATTTCTATTCAACAAAATCAAATTGTGCTCACAAATGATTAGAAAATGAAACAATTTATTAAAAACCTTTTTCAAGACCCAAATACTGTTAAAGGGTCTTTTGCTGAAAAATTAGTAATCAAGCACCAATAAATTGTAATGTTTAATGAATTTAATAGAAATATTACTATTTTTACCTTGAGTTACTAAATTGGTTAATTTGTTGCAAATATTCGCTAAATGAGAGAGTTTTTGCAGGAGGAGATATAGGTAACAATGCCTAAGACAGCAAGTGGTAAGAAATATGCAAAACATTATGAAGAAGATATTATTCAAAAAGCGCTTGAGAGCATTAAAAACAGGATGTCTAAGAAGAAAGCGTCTCAAGTATTCAACGTACCTCGATCAACTCTTCAATTTCGAATGAGCGAAAAATTTAAGAAAGTTTCCCATGGACCTCCACCAATTTTAACTCACGATGAGGAACGTGCTTTGGTAGACTGGGTGAAGGAGTGTAACAAAAAGGGATTTCCAAGACGAAAAGACGACCTTCAGGAATCAGTAAAAGAGTTTTTAGACAAAGAGCCGCGACCAAATCCTTTTAAAGATAACATGCCTCAAGACGGATGGTACCATTCGTTTTAAGAAGAAATTCTGAATTAACGCACAGAACGGCAGAAGGTGTCACTGCAGCTAGTGCAAATGTTTCCGAGGACAATATAAAAAAGTGGTTTTTTCAAATCGAATCCTACCTAAAAGATAAGAACGTGTATAATATCCTACTTAATCCCGAAAGAGTGTATAATGGTGACGAAACAAACTTTAATCTATGTCCCAAAAACAAGAAAGTGTTAGCCCCGCGTGGCACCAAGAATGTCTACGAAATTGAACGAGGTCCTGCCAAATCAACTCTGACTGTCATGTTTACCTTTTCGGCAGTGGGAAAAATGGTTCCACCGATGGTGGTGTACCCCTACAAACGAGTCCCAGAAGAGGTAATTTCTTCAATGCCTAAAGGATGGAAACTGGGAAAAAGCGATAATGGTTGGATGACCGTCCAATTATTTTATGAATACATTGGAAATGTTTTTTATCCATATCTTATTCACAACAAAATCACTTTCCCTGTTCTACTTTTCGTTGATGGTCATAGTACACACCTGACTTATCATCTGAGTCAACTTTGCACACAATTGAACATTATTTTGGTGGCGTTGTATCCAAATTCTACCAGAATTTTGCAACCTGCCGATGTGTCGGCGTTTAAGCCGATTAAGTCTGGTTGGAAAAAGGCTCATTTAAAATGGAACAGAGCTAACCCTAAACAAGCCGTAACTAGAGAGAAGTTTGCTGGTGTACTGAAAACTGTAATAGATGAAGTACAGTCAGAAACTCTTCAAAATGGTTTTCGCACTTGCGGTCTATTTCCGTGGAACCCTGATGCGATAAATTATACAAAATGTTTAGGGACTCGAACTAAGACGGATCCCGAAAAGAATGATGCGCATGTATTAAAACCTCAGCCTAATGACACAATTGACTTCATAACGTTCACAAATATTATAGGAACAGAAATAATGAATGTCCTAAAAGATGAACAAAATGAATTAAGAGGCAATATGCAAATATTGAGAAAAAATATATCAAATTTCAAACCAGTTGAACCTTGTGACGTTAATAATGACATTAATTGTACGGCAAACGTAATCTTCGATACTAATGAAAATGCGCTTGACCACCGGAATACTGAATTCTCTTTTATTGCCTAGCGAAAATATAAATTCAATACAGCGGGAAATAGAATTTGATTTTATAGGACTTAACCAAAATGATTTCGATTTAAGCCAAGCTAGTATTATTTTCAAAGACGACTCCACAGATACGTTAGAAGTTCAGGAACGTAGATCTAGTTTTGGTGAAAGCATGCAACAATATTTTCTACCAAACAGTTTTCTTGGTAAAGAATATGAAGTTGGAGAAGTCCTGAATTCTAAAGAAACATCGACAATAAATGAGAGTGTCTATACGCAATCTGTGGAAATTGAGAAAGAAAATGTGGGTGTTACAAAATCGTCTCCTAAAAATAGTAAGAATATAAAAAATTACTTATCGTGGCCTGGCACTCCACAGAGAAAAGGGAAAAGAAATACAGAAAAGGAAACCTTCATCATCTCATCTTCGAGCTGGAAACGAATGAAGGAGGAGAAAATGGACGCAAAAAAGAAATAGAGCGGAAGAAACAAGACAGAAAGTTGAAGATTATTGAAAGGAAAAATGTTACCACGCAAAATGTAAAAAAAACCAAACACAAAAGAACGAAAAAAAACATGTAAAGTTCTGAGTACAAAACTGATGCTGAAAATGATTTTAAAGAAAATAAAATAGTTTTGGCTGACTCAAGTTCCAAGAGGCAGATAGAAAATACTGAGGAAAAAATTTCTAATAAAGGCCCATTGATTGTTAAAATAATCCAAAAGTTAACATACTCTCTGATGTAAGAATCCCTTGTAAAGAAAGTTATGTAAGGTTTTTATTTAAGGATGAAGTACCGGAAAATAAACCAGTGGATGATTTCAAAGACAATAGAGAGTTTTGACTGGCTTATGTTACATTTGCGTTAACAATATAAATGCAAAAAATATAGGAATAAACTGTCTCTATTGTGCTAGAACATTTCATCTGCAATGCATAAGAAAACATAATAATATGCCTCCTATTGTGACCAAATTTGTATGTCCAAGTTGCTCAAAAGCTACCTAGGTACCAAACAAATAAACAGTATTACATTTTTATTTACCTACTTATATTAACTGTTTCATGTGTTAATAAGTTGTAATGATCGATTTTGTAATAAAATAAGTTTAGTATTGTTAAGGTAACGAAAGTTATTGATTTAAACGAGATGGAGAATTTCTCCGTAATTAAAGAAAATTAGGTAGTCAATGGTTGGGTGCCAATCACTAAGGATACCTGAGTCAATCACTATATGATGCTATGGCAATCTATGTCTCTTGTTGTTTTTAAAAAATAAGATATTTTTATAAATTACTTCCAATAAAGATAATTTTCTTGATTGAAATGACAAGATAAATAATAAACAAGTACAATTGTAACAGCGTTTACTTGTTTAGAAGCTTAATTTTGATTAAGATCGAATGAACCACCTTGTCACCTAAAATTACATCTGAAGGTGCCAATAACTGTCTGGTTTACCCTAGCAATGATTATAGTAAAAATGTTTTTACCTGAATTAGGTCCAAAAGCAAAATTGAATGAATGACTTATCTACGTTCTAACGTTCCATTGTATAAACTTTCTTCTTTTAAATTTTCTAGAACATTCATCCAATACTGTGCATTTTGTTTACGCAAAATAGACCACCAAGACTCTATTATTTGATTAGCAGTGATTTTACCATAGAGGAATAGAGGATTATGATTTTCATCCAATGGAAATACTTCTCTTAACCCATTTTGAATTTTTTCCACAACCCCATTTTCACTGCCCATATGACCTCGTACTGTTCCCAGAGATTTAAATAAATTTAAATAATATCCAGAAATTACTTTAGGATTATTTGATGTACGGCCTGCATTTAGCCAAATAATATGCCTAGAAAATCCATCAATAGCCCTGTTTAAACAAATCCCATAAGGCTTTAATTAATCGTTAGAGTCCATATGCCACACACTATTAGGACCGCTGTTCATGTATTGTCTACGACGAAGATGTTTTCGTTTACGCAAATTTACTCCTTCCGGATATAATAAAAGTAGTTGTTCTCTGACAACGTTTTGAGTAACCAGACACCCGTGTTGTATACATTTTAAATGCATCCAACGATACCCATGCAATTGTCCTGCGCTAGCTAACTGTGCTTCAAGAAAAATTGCAACTTCCTCAAGGTTTAAAAAATACTTTTTTCTATACAATTGCTGTTTTCTTAAAATGCGCTTTAATTTGCGTAGATGTATGGCTATGTTATGGATATTCTGCAACATCGTTATAATTTCCTTTTGCTCTAGTTCAATAAAAAAGTATTTTCGCACCAATTCTTCTCGTGTGTCTATTTCTCCTAAAATTATATATTTCACGCACTCTCAAAAAATAACTTCAATGCTTGCCTTACCACTTTTATCAACATAAACTAAAACTGCTCTTTGGTACTCTAGCTAGAGTGCAAGCCAAGTTTCAAAATTTCGAGTTGTAAATCGAAATTTTACCGTAAAATTTCGACTTATAAGTCCAAATTTTACACTTTCGGGATAAAACTCAAAATATTAATATAATATTTTGAGTTATGATTTGAAATTTGTAATCTGACTGATAAAATTACCAAAAGATTCAGACCACTAGTAGTATATGCTAAGACAATCCAAAAAGAATTTTCATTTAATTCTTTTTGAATAGTATACTTAAAGAATTCATAAATGTTTTTATTTTTGTATTTTGCCTTCCAACTAGAAGATTTAGGGGTTGCAGCTATCACGAGATGGGGATTAAATTTAGGGAAGACATTTGTACGTCGCATATATCATTTTAGAATTAGAAATTGGCGCGTCTTAGGATTTTCCAAAGAAAATGCATAATAATGGAGCTACTGAATTTATTCCATTGGCTCTTCCACACTGTACAACAAATGATTAAACTGCTTTGTTAATCCTGAAAGCAAAGTTTAATTTATTTAATAAATTAATAAGAATTATAAGCAATCAAGTGATGTGTTTTTTTACATTGGTTTATGCACTCTATAATATATACAAAATAATTATAAATAACACATTAGAAAATTAGGTCCATACTTTTATAAAAATTAATACACGAACATAAATTAATAAAGATAACTGAAAGTGGGTTTTGAGACAGACACGGTTGATACTACGCCTAGTATCTATTTCTATACCTCCATAGATATAGAAATATCTGTTGTGTTTTAGTTAAGTTTTATACCTTATGTTAACTTTTTCTTGATAAATGTTATATTAACGACATTAAAGCTAGTAGACCGCTTAAAACAGATCAACAGTTTTGTACATTAGAAATTAGGAGATCATTAACTGCTAATTAAATACCTCAATTACGATTTAATTGCTGCCGTAGTTCTGGAGATATTCATAGTGATCTGCTACATTAAAAAATAAAAGCAGGCCAAGTATCTAAAACAGTGTTTGAGTTTGATTAAAAAGCCTAAATTGTTCCAAAATTAGGTGCTTCAAGTTCACTATCACAGAAGTACTCAAACAACTTTTTTTTTAAATGAAGTGTAACTTTTGGGAGAAAACAAGAACAATTCATCGGAACCGACAACTCCAAACAACCAAAATCCCCAAAAGACTTCTCAAACCAAACATTCGTATTCACACATGAGTGTAAACAAGGCTACCTATACTTCAGGGTGAAATTAGTCTATAAATCAATTATTTGCGAAATAATCCCGTCACAAATCCCCCTCCAGCAAAAGGAAAAGCTCGCCAAGAGCTGATAGGATAATGCGAAAAGACAAATAATTAAGAAACAAAGTTAAGTTTCCGTAGAATGTGATGGTCACGAATGATTTAGATACCCTTACAAGTCGCTAAAAGCGGATTGATAATTCCTAGAGAAAAACAGTCAAATCAGACAAAGCAAAGGAACTATCAGAAAATAGGGAATTAGAGGCAAAAAGTCGCTAACAAAGCGGATCGGCCAAAAAGGCAGAAAAACTACTAGACCCAATAGGTATAGTCAAACAATGGCCAACACACAAACACAGATACAGATAAGAGTTGAGACAAAGGCACAGGAAAAGAAATTTAAGCTGAAGCCAAGGATCCAAATGACCCTGAAAACCCAAATGAATACCAACTCCAAATGCATAACCTCCCTGACAAAAAAAATAATAATACCCCAAAGAAGAATGATAAGAAAGCTAAAAAACCAAATTACAGAAACCCATCGGTGTTTATGTCGCTGTGATGCAGAGCTTGTTCCAGAAACTCTCTGAACCTCTTTCTGACGCTCAACAATTAAAAATAATTAAGCGTAATGGTAAACGACATTCTACAAACGCATTAGCCTTACCTTTTGTGGATATCTCGCATTTAATCACTTTAGGCCGACAGATCGAACTCAACAAGTGGTCTTTAGCTTACATCTCGGACTCTAACTCTTCTTTGTCGTCATTGTCGACATCACGTTTTCCTCGTGCTAGAGTGGATTTTACTCAAGCCTCCACGAGTACTGCTGCGCGGACACCCATGCTCTCAACACTTATTTGCTGGAATTGCAAGCAGGAAGGACATCGCTCTCTTAATTGTTCTCATCCTCAGGTACTCCATTGCTTTGGTTGTGGGGAACATAGAGTTACTCGTCGTAACTGCACGAAGTGCCGACGTTCGGAAAACTAACTTCAGAGTCGACGGACCGAGTCGTTGATTCTTCTTCTACTTTAACCTCGTATTCTCTTTCTCTTGTATCTGTTTCTCTTTTTTTTTTGGTGTTAATGAACAACAACGAGTCTTATTGGACTTTATTTTCGCTAGCGTTCAGGGTACTGAGTTGCCTTATTTAAAGGTAGAAATTTTCGGACACGCTTTTTTAGGTCTTTTGGATCCTGGTGCTACCAAACTATTTTAGAAAGGACTGGATAGGAAGTCACCCAACAGTTATCCTTGAGATAGATTTTTGGATTTCCATGAATTTTATATCAAACTTCCGAAGTGGTTATTGGACTTTCGGGGACCTTAACAAAAATTCCCTTACATTAAATCATGTTGTTGCTCATTCTCAACTCTCTTTTCTTTAACAGTCTGCTCTTCAAACTTTTCTCGATTCTACGTATCATACCATCTCTCCAGTCTTAGGATGTACTTCACTAGTGCAACATAAAATTACTACATCTGCTGATCCTATTAAGCAAAGGTATTACCCTTTATCTCCTGTTCTTCAAGATATTGCTAATAAAGAACTGGACGCGATGCTAGCGTTAGGTGTGGATGAACATTCGCAGTTACCATGGGCTAGTCCCATTGTCTTGGTGAAAAAGAAAGATGGCAATTATTGTTTCTGGGTCGATTTTCGCAAAGTTAACTAGGTAATCTTCAAGGATAGTTATCCACTGCCATACATCTCTTCTATTTTAGACCGCCTTCGCGATACTCTTTTTTTTCTTTGCTAGACATTCGCTTAGCATACTGGCAGATTCCGTTAACTCAAGATTCAAAGAAAATCACTGCTTTTACGGTGCCAAATCGAGGTCTTTTTCAGTTTACTAGAATGCCGTTTAGCCTTCATAACTCACCAGCTACATTTCAGAGACTGATCGATTGTGTCTTAGATGCAGATTTAGAACCGTACTGCTTTGCTTACCTAGATGACATTATTATCGCTACTCCTACCTTCGACCAACACTTGGAAGTTTTCTCTAAAATTTATAAACGTCGTCTTTCTTCTGGTCTTACTATTCGCGCCAATAAATGTAAATTTTACCTACCTGAACTACGATATCTGGAATACGTTGTCAATAAAGATGGACTCTTAGTGGATCCTGATAAGATTTCTGCTATCCTACAGATCCCTACTCCTAAAACTGTGACTGATATTCGACGCTTTATTGGTATGACGAGTTGATACCGGCGTTTTATTTTGAATTTTGCTACTCTCACTTCTCCGTTAACGTTCTTGACTAAAAAGAATTATCCTTTTCTCTGGACATCTGAATGTCAGCAATCCCACGTATTCCTCTTAAGAGATTTATTGCTTTTTATAGATTTTAGCACCATCAAAATGAAATGAGGTGATATTTACTGTCTACCAAATTTAATTTTTTTTCAAAAGAATCAAAGGTATAGTTATTTTCAAAATACCACAAAAACTTGTTATTAAAAATTTTGTCTAAAATCTATTTTTAACCAATACCCAAAGTTTCGGCAGCATTAGATAATTTGGATTTGTTGCTCGTTTTTTTTTGTAAATTGTAACACTTTTGCAAAGTAAAATTTAATTCAATCTGGGTAAAACTAAAAAATTCTTAATTTTTTTATTCCCTTCATCCATTTCAAATGTGATTTTGAATGAAATTTAAATCGGGTCTGATCTTCATAAAATAAATATTTTTGAAAAGTACTTTGTGTTCAGAGTCTAGGTATATGTCGGAAATAGCACCTTTTATTTCGAACGGTAATTCCAAAGAGTGGGCGGCTGCAAATAACATCTGTATTCGGACGGCTGTCAATACCACTTACCAACCCGTCTGGCCAGCGTGATGTGTTATGATCAAAACCCCCTTTTTAAACATGGTGAATTGGAAAACAAACGATGTTGGTCTCCAGGTGGTAAGAATTAAGATTCTAAATCCCACACCTACAAGGTCAGCGTTGTAAGAGGCATATAACACAAAAAATTCAACAATAGAAAGCGTGGAAGAATATGTATATCTTGTTTATTTAATAAAGCTCGGGAAGGAGAACCAAATCGTTGAGGTGAACAAAAGAATCCGGATGATCAAAAACAAGGAGATAAGAGAAAAGACAAAGGTAGATGATGTTATAAAAAGAATAGCCACTTTGAAATGGAGTTGTGTGGGTTATGTCGCCAGACAAGACAATATGAAGTGGACAAAACAAATATTGAACTGGCAACTTAGAAGACATAAAGGAGGAGTTGAACACCCCCAAAGAAGAAGTATAGACGACGTGAAAGAAAAACTAGGGAAAAGGTGGCAACAGGTAGCATGGGATAGATCAGAATGGCAAAAACAATTGGAAGCTTATGTTCAAAAGTGACTCGTTGATCTGCTATCTTGGCAGACCAATGTTAGAAACCACCTTGGACAAATAAAATGGAAATTTAACACCTCTATAGATTTAAGTGCTATTTAAGTGCTTCATATTCAATATCTTAGAAGCAATGGAAAATTCGTTCCGTCCTTGCATTGTGATCTAAATTGCTTGCGCTTTACCTTTACTGCTAAAGGGCGGTTTTAATTTTCCAAAGAAGTTTCTAGCATTTGCTCTGCCAAAGATATAGCAGATAAATGAGTTATTTACAAAAAAAAAAAGTTTTTACGTGTTTCTGAGATATTAAACATATGTAGCACTTAAATAGTACCTACTTAAATCTAGATCTGATTTTAATTTGCCAAAGTTATGTTTTAGTGTACCTACTTCTGGGATAGTGAACATGATGCACTTAAATAGAACTTAAATATATGTGTTAAAGTTCGATTTTATTTGTCCAAGGCGGTTTCTAACATTTGGTCTGCCAAACATAGCAGATCAACGAGTTATTTAGAAACAGATTTTTGAGTACTCCTGAGATAGTGTACTTGAAACAATTAAATAGTACTTAAATGTTAAAGTTTTGCTTTTACTTGTCCAAGGGGGTTTCTAACATTTGGTCTGCCAAAGATAGAAGATCAATGACTTATTTAGAAAAACAAGTTTTTGAGTACACCTCTGAGATAGTGAACTTGAAGCACTTAAATAGCACTTAATCTTTGGGATAGTTTATGCATTTTAATCAAACTCTGACACTATTTTTAGATACTTGGTCTGCTAACTTTTTTTTAAAGTAGCATATCATTGAATATCTCCAGAATTACTGCAGCAATTAAATTTTATTTGAGGTACTTAATTAGCAGTTAATACGTATTTAATTTCTAATGAACAAAATTGTTGATTTTCCTTAAGTGGTCTGCTAACTATTAAGGGCGTCGTATATTAATATATGTACTTATAGTAATATGTTAAAATACACATTTATATTAATTATTTTTTCAATCGTTTAGACCACCAAAAAGCAATATATTTCACTTACAAAATGCAGGGTAAAACAGTACTAATAATTAAGGTCGGTAAAAGTGTTTGTAAGCCATTTTACAACAGTTTTTGAAGATAAAAATAAGATCTTTCCAAAAGGTAAATGCGAAAAGGGGGGCATATTAATACTCTAAAATCAAAGTGGAGTCATAATAAGAAGTGAGCAGTATAAATTAACCTTTATTTCATAAGGTAGTAATATGAATCAACCTTTTTTTTTACAAATTGTGTCGATTTTGTAGCGTAAATCCGTCAAGATTAAGAAACGTAAAATCGTGAAGATTTTGTCACTTATTTACATTCGTGACGCATACCACATCCAAATTCTTAACGACAACTCGACGTATCCTCTGTATAGAGTTTGTTACGATTTTCACATTAAAAAATGTGTGATTTGGCTACTGCGTAGGTACGAATTCTGCAAAGATTCTAAACTACTCAAATGTAAAGATACGTCACGATTGTTACGAGTTCTTTGAGGATCTCATGCATCATTGTTACTTGGGTAACGAATCTCATCATTTTTTCCCCGCATTCACAACCGCGAGATCATTAAACACCCAGGATCGAATTACACTCTGCAATGGTATTAAAGTTTATTTATTTTAAACACGTACAGTAATTAATTCGTATAAATACATAAGACTACTCGTTATATTTATATCCACTAGTATTCAATGATAGCTTAATTCAAACTCAATGAATAAATGCATGACTCGCTTTTATACTTGCAGAATAAATTCTAGAAAATAATTGAACGTTTAGCATACGGAGTTCTAAAACACCGGGATCATCTTATTCTAGTAACTCCAGTAGCGTAACACTATTTTCCCGAATTCTTACACAAGTACAACCAGTAAACGAATGTATTTTTTTCTTTAAACGTGTCACCTACTAAAATCCTGAACTGATCATGCTTTTAAGTGTACTTCATTGCCCTAACATGTATAAATACTTAACCTCCTGAAGCGCCTCTGATGAGATATAGTGCAAAAAGCAGCAGTAACTCATCTAATATTACAGAGCAGGCTGTATTTCATTCATATTTAAAAATTTCTTACATTTGATTTGGTTGTTATTGTTAAAGTCGTGTTTACACCAAAGTTGACAACTAAAAATTAGCAACTTTTAGTGTAAGATGTTTTGTAGAAAATCAAAACACTTCTTGTGTAAGTGGCGAACCAAATTTATGCTGTAGAATTGGAGCAGAAGGTTCGTCAAGATGTTGAACGAAGAAGACACAATTATTGCCGCGGATGCCTATGTCATCATAGCCACCGACTGTACAAGATATCCTTGAACCTAATATAGGTCAAACCCTCGTTGCAGGCTAGGGAGAGAGCGGAGGGATGATACTGCCCGACGTCATGTCAGAGGTGCGTAGAAGAGGAACTAGTTTTCTACAAGTTGCATGCACAAAGCGCGCTACATCAAATCTTCCACTTTTAGTTGTCAACTTTTTTTGATTTCTACCGACACTCCGTACGAAACTAAAATTTTGTCAAAAATTTGTCTCTCCATAAGTGGAAGACAGAAAAAGTTGCTGTATTTTGTAGAAAAAGCAACAAATTGCCGCAACTTATGGAAGATTTTGGTGTAAACGCGTCTTAATATTCTTCTTTGTATTTGGTTTTAAGTAAAAAATAGTAGGTATATTTTATGTGAAGTCGTATTTCGTGGTTCCCCACTAAACATAAAAGCATCACACAAACAAAACTTTAACATCACAATATGTTACATTGTAAAGTTTGCATTTAAAGTAGTTCAACATATACCAAATGTTGATACAGCAGATTATGTCAAAAAAAAATATTACCATCAACTGTTACATTAAAAAGTAACATTCTGACATTATACCATGTTACATGGGAGCATTGCGTTACATTAATTTAACTGATTTTTGTAACATATTACAAAATATTTAATAACGTGATCTTGTTAACTAAATACGCAAATTTTATTACTCCATATCTATAAACAAGCGTTTTACCCAGAATTCCACATTGTTCCAATACTAATAAACGTGCAAAATAGTATCGTAGGTGTGTTTTAGAAAGAAATAGTTCAAATATTAGTTATAAGTTCGATACGATCTACCGATTTCAGCAATTTATCGTTATATTTGCCAAATTGGGTAGATAAAACTGCTTGTTAAGGGAACACGTAAATATGCCAAAAATATGGGTGAGTTCATTTCTCATTTTAACTACAATTTAACCCACTTTGTACGATTCCTATTTATTCAATCAATGAGACAGTTTTAACATGCTGTTATTAATTCTTCACAATCAAGGGCCAAAACACGCATAAATAATTCGAATAACAATGCAACTAAATAGGCACTTCTGATCGGTCATATTTTTCAGAATTTCGAAAGGTTCCCGATCAAAGATAAATTGACTATATTGGACCAAATAATCGTTTCAAACAACATACATGCTCCAACTATCTACTCCAATAAATTCTTACAGAAATATTGGTCCAACAAAACTTAATGTTGGTGGTTTGCTTTCGATTTAACTTGAAGATATTTTGCATCAACTTATCTAACGATAATTTGATCCATTTCGCATCGATATATCTTTCCGTGTGTATCCAGCTATAGACAGACAATAAAGTTTCCAACAACTTTTTCCTAATTACCGTTTTTGTACTATTGATATTGGAGATATTATTAAAATAATTATTGTCACGTGATTGTCATATATAAGGTAATTACTTATCGGATCAAAAAATAGTTGTATACAATTAAATTATTTATTTTAAAAAAATATGTTTATAATAGCTCCAGATTTGATTCGATTTTGGGCATAATCTGTCCAGCCAGAAAGAATTGTTAACCTACATAGATTTATTAATTTTTGGAATATAGTACAGGGTGTTTCTGAAAGGTGTGTACATGGCTTTACCAAAGGTTCTCTGGCTTAACATAGACCGTTTGACACCAATTTACTTATAACCAAAAGTGCACTATAAGAGCGCAACGATACGAAACCAAAATAATTCTGACAAATAAAACGAACAATTTAAAAACTTTTTTCTTTCTTGTTAAATTCCGCTAATGTTATTAGTTTAATCAGAAAAAAATTAAAATCATATCCCTGCATACGCTTAGAAATTCAAGTAGACTGTTAGTAGGCTATGCGATCAAATCTATCATTTGTGACATTCATTTCCTGATCTTCCAAGATTACTCACGGTTCTATTTAGCGATTTACTACTTGAAAAATGGGCTACACATTTGCCGAACAGACTAATATGCTGTTAATGTTGTGCTTTTGCAATGGCAATTGTTGGGAGAGCGTGAGGGTTTACGCAGAAAGGTTTCCAAATCGGATTGATATGATTGCATAGCCTACTAACAGTCTACTTGAATTTCTAATAGTATGGATGCGCCTTACATGGATATGATTTAAATTTTTTCTAATCGAACTAATAACATTAGCGCAATTTAACAAGAGAGAAAAAAGTTAATTTTAATTGTCAGAATTATTTTGGTTTCGTATCGTTGACGGTTGTTAAAATATTATCATTTATTTGACAGTGCCCGTATGAAAGCGACTTTCCTGCCATCAGAAATTTGTCGACATTACATAGAAAAACGTCTTCGGAAGCAGACAAACAGCATACAAAAGCGGAACAAAATCCGTCGAACAGTTCTCGAGTTATTCCCAATATACAATATTTTTTGGAAAGTTTGACGTCCTCTGGCGCCCTTATGGTGCACTATTGGTTATAGGTAAATTGGTGTCAAACGATCTATTTTGAGCCATAGAACCTCTGGTAAACCCATGTACACATCTTTCAGAAACATCTTGTACTATATTCCAAAAATTCATAAATCTATGTAGATTCTTTTGGCTGGACAGATTATGCCCAAAAATCAAATCAAATCTGCGCTATTATAAATAAAACCTACGAGTCAAGAATCGTAAAAATGATTACATAAAGACAAAAGGGCACCAGGGCCACCAAACAAAATAATTTATTTTGTCTGGTGGCCGGTAGTCCGTCCGTGTGTCAACAAGACATCAAGAAAACCACCGGTTTTGATTTTTATGAAACATTCCATATGAGTTTTATTTATAATAGCGCAGGTCTGATTCGATATTGGGCATAATCTGTCGAGATAAAAAGGCCTTTAACCACATATATTTTCCTATTCTTGAAATATTTCTAAAAATATTCATTTTACATTTTATTTTCAAATCAAAGTTATTTGTAATTCAATTATACACAACTATTGTTTAAACTATATTTCGATCCAATAGGTATTACTAAGATATGACAATCATTATAATCCTTTTAACAGTATCTCCAAAAATATCAATTATTCAAAAAAAGAAAGTTTTCTTCTTTTTTGAGGATAATTTTAATTCAGATCGAATTTCAGAAAGAGAACAATCTAACGGCGGTCTTATACAACCAGGTAGCTAAACTCTTATTAAGGGTTGCCCATTGTTACAATATTTATATTTGTCATATCGGCTTTTGTTCACTGTTGTTTCTATTAAAACTTAGTTAAGTTGCGCCGCACGCTTTTAGACATTTTCGAAATTCTTACAACTTATTATTTTTTTGTAATGTTATTATTTATTTATTTAAAACAATGATGATGTAATGTAGAACCATCCACTCTCGTGGAGCAATGAACATAAGTGAACATATGTTGATTGCTCCACGAGAGTTTAAAAGACCAACCGCCGTCTTGTACAGTTGTATACCGCACTTAAGTATACACCTCTGATGACCTCATAATAAGAGCAAAATGCTGCATCAGGTGTTCTTTCGTTGCGTGTTATGCTTCTGTACAAGTTTTACTTGGTTTTATCGACACATGTGTTTCAAGCATTAAAGCTATCGCTTAGATAGCGCTATGCACTTTAAACGCACACATGTCGTTACAATAATGCTTTAAGTTTAAACAGGAAATACTTTCTTACGCGTGCTATAAATCGTTATATCGAATCGTTAATTTTTTATAGAAAGAATGTTAAAAGAAGGTCACGGACCTTACATATTTTCGAAGCGACAAAATAACACCCTTATATACAATTGAAATATTCTGAAATATTATTTTCACATTCTACAATGTTCTTTCCAACTTAGTACGGACGCTTTTTTTTAATTCAAGATCAATTAATAAATTGGGAAGAATTTCAATATTTCACGACAAAAGCTGCAAAAACAGTCTTATTTTCAAAACATAATTATAACAAATCAAAATATTTTAGAAAAAAAGGCTCCGACATAAGTTACGTAACAAATCCATGTTTATGATAGTGAAATCCAAAATTATTTTTATCAAAAATTGTAGCCTTGAGAGTGTCGCCCGTGACATAGAAATTTTACATGGGAATTGAAAGGTAGAGAGGACTCTTAAGAGCGTATTTGCCCTACAAATCCAGGCTATGGTTCTCCGTGCATTTATAAGTAAAAGCATTTTATGTGTGACTATAGACTTTTTAACAACAATTTTTTAAATCTTGAACCGCATACATATTTTATTACCGAAAGCATCAATGCATGCCCGTCATGTGTTAAAATTTTGTTTTAATGCAATTAAATGCATATTTTGAAGAATATATTATCACGATATTAAGTAATTTTTTGAAAGTTTGGTCTCTTCAAAAACACATATTTTGAGAAAAACTAAAAATTTATTACACGAGGGGCGTAGAATCATAATTTCTTTTTCCAGATTTTTGTTTAAACGTTGTATGTTCTTTATTTCTATAGAAAATAGTTATTTTGCTACCGCTGTTTTATGCATTTCGACACTAGGGCAAATACCCTCTTAAGAGGTGACGCAATTGTACAAGGTAGGTTATTATGAACAAAAATTTTGTCTGGTTTGTTAAATTTTTCGTTATTGCTTCATTATTTTAATTAGCAGTGGAAGTCAAATTCATTGTTTATTATTTGAGAAAAGTCCAACTAATGTGGCAATTAATTTTCCTATAAAAGAAACAAACATACACTAGTTTAGTTTATACCACGGTTTATACTAATATCTTATGAACCTTGTACATTTACGTCGTCTTGTACTAAATTTACCTTGAAAATTTATCTATATATTGGCATCCAAACTTGTATATTATTTTCAAGTTAGTTTGCTTGGATGTCATATTATGATTATAGATATATTCTGCAGTAACACAACTAAATATTAATTTACTATTCACGTTTTCTGGATCCAAAAACAAAGAAAATAATTGGAGTATCTGCTTATCACCAATTACTTCGGTAAATATGAATTAATTTTTGTTTTCGTTAATTACATTTGTAATAATTATTTTAATCATGTTTAAGATTTATACCGAATTTTAACAATGAAATTTATAACATGCTGATATCATACTCAGAAATTTTTTTGTGGATACGTTTTCGAAAATAGGTTTTCTTCTTTTATAGCTTCTAATTTCGATTAGAAACGTCCAATTGGGCACCAGATATCAAATTAAAAGATAATAAAATATCGAACAATCTGTTCAAGAATGTTTTTTAATCGATTTAGTATTGATATTTATGTGCTATAATATATGGAAAAAAGTTTTTTGGGCCAAAATAAAAATCTGATTTTTATGTAAAACTCTTATTTTTACAAAAGATGAAGAATATGCATGAGTAAGTATTGAGTAATTCAGCGGTGATATCAAAGAAAATTTTAAAAATCACATATTAAAACAACTATCTCATGTGATTTTCGACTTTAGAGGACCTACATAAATGCGTAGAAAGGACACTTAATAGAAAGGCATTTTTAGATTATTCAGAATAATGCAGTTCGCACAGGTGCTTTTGATGACGCGTTTGGAGAGTTTCTTTCCTATGATTCTTTTAGGCTTATTTGTAATTTGCATTAAAATTAAGATGAAGCAAAGCACGCAGCATAGGAGATTAATTTAATGTATTCATTTTAATGTAAATAAAGGCATTTGTTACAATAAAAGTAAGTATTATACCAGCTTTTGTACTAGCATTAATAATTACGAATATTTATGAATAAATGCGGATTAATAGTATATTATTATACGAGTTACATAAGAAAGACTATTACTGCACGAGTGCTCTAATTGGACGAGTGCAATAATAGCTTCTTATGTAACGTGTGTAAACACATTTTTTCTTCAAGCGACATTAAAACGGCATATTATTGAACTACTGGCAGACGCTAAAAAGTCTTTTTACTGCCTAAACATTAAAAGTAATAGTTCTTTTGTTTTCACAACTATTCAGAGGTTGGTACCACGGTTATGTCGTATTATTATGAATGTGACAAATTCAAACTTCAAATTCAAATTCAACTTCAAATTCATATATTTCCGTATTACACATTCTTAATATTCTAAAGACTCGGAAATAGAAATAACCATATTTTACTAGTTCTTGATGGTTATTTGAGTTTCAAGTCATTCACATGTGAGTTATAGCGTAATGTAGTTTTCAAACGTTTAAATAACTTTATTTTTTTTATGCAGCGTATGCAGCATGTGTTGTTAATGATGTACACTCATGAAATTTAAAACTTGGACACCACAATTTCTGTAAACAAAAGTTTGCACATTGTGAAGCGGGCTTAAGGGTATCATTTACAATTCTAACAGCAGGTAGTCTCAGCAGGGGTTATCTTATAGAAGGACTGTAGAATGAATCATTACACTAAGCACGTTTTAGAAAATAGGTAATTTACGTTGCTTACTTAATTTTTTCTTTAAAGAATATATTTGAAGGTATCGCTAATTAAACACCATAGCTCGATTAATTATCGAATCAAAATTTTGTTTAGGAAATGTTTACAAAATAAAATTAGAAATAATTTTGATTTAAAAAACGTCTACAAGCAATAACTTTTAAATTAAATCAAAAAACTAAACATGGTTATTTGGGTTGACTGATTATTACTTATTTTTAAATAAATCTAACCTACTAATTATTGTAAGTTATTAAAAAAAAATCATTAAACTCTCTATTCATAATATTTAGTCCTTACAAAATGTATATTTTATGACGTTTCATTTTTTCTGTAGTTAATATAAAAAGTGAAAATAAAAACTAAGGCAATTCTTATTGTCAACGTATATATTTAGTTTTTTGACAAGAATTTATTACATAATTATAATTAAGATACCAAGTTATAGTTTAAAATTAAATGAAAACGTTTTTTTTTAAATAAAGGTATTACTATATAAATAAATATAAGAAATCAATAATGGGTGTGACCTCCATTATTATGTGCCGTATAACTGCACAAAAAAGATTAAAGGAGATGGAAATAAAGAAGTATAATGCTGCTGCGAAAGAAGTTCTCAGTGACAAAAATATGAAACGTCGTCTGGAATTTGCAAGGCGATATGTGAACGAACCATTGGAATTTTGGAATCAAGTGATTTTTAACGACGAAAAATCGTTCAATAGCCGCAACGATGGACCACTAAAAGTTTTTAGAATGGAAGGAACTCGTTACGAAAATAATCACATATGTCCTAAAAAACGAAGTGGTTATTTTTCTGTGAATGTGTGGGGTTGGGTTAGCGCGGGGTTTAGGAGTTTGTTGGGCTATCGATGGACGTCTTGATTCTGCTGCGTATTTAGATATTTTTGAAACTATTATTAAACCTTCAGTCGAAGTGTTTTATCCAAACGAAGATTATATTTTCCAACAAGTAAGTATTCTTATTTCACTATACTTTCCCCAAAAAATAGTTCGGGATCTGTTGAATTAACATTTTCATAATGTATTTTTGTTGTTAAAGGACAACGCCCCTATTCATACTTCGCGGGTTGTGCGCAATTGGATACGAGAAAATAACTTGGAGCTGTTACCCTGGCCAGCAAAAAGCCCAGATTTTAACATTATCGAAAATGTTTGGGCTCGAATACTTGCTGTTATCCGAAGACAACAAGGGCCAAATTTTATACCAGTAAACCGTAATGCACTAATTGCAGCCATTGATACCGCATGGGAAACGATTAATATTAATTATATTGATACCTTGATAGCGTCAATGAGCAGACGCCTCCAAGAATGTATCAATAATAATGGAGGTCACACCCATTATTGATTTCTTATATTTATTTATATAGTTTATTTAAAAAAAAAGTTTTCATTTAATTTTAAACTATAACTTGGTATCTTAATTATAATTATGTAATAAATTCTTGTCAAAAACTAAATATATACGTTGACAATAAGAATTGCCTTAGTTTTTATTTTCACTTTTTATATTAACTACAGAAAAAAATGAAACGTCATAAAATATACATTTTGTAAGGACTAAATATTATGAATAGAGAGTTTAATGATTTTTTTAATAACTTACAATAATTAGTAGGTTAGATTTATTTAAAAATAAGTAATAATCAGTCAACCCAAATAACCATGTTTAGTTTTTGATTTAATTTAAAAGTTATTGCTTGTATACTTTTTTTATACTATTGTTGCGGAGTAATAAACCTGTCAAAATTATCCAATCTCCGTATTGCAGTGGCGTAGGTACCTGATACGTTTGGAAAATCATATTTTTAGTAGGTAAATATATTATAATAGTAAAATCTACTTTGATATGAATTATTATGTGGTTACATGTTATTTATTTTATTTGTATAGTAGATCACATTACAAATTTTACTTCTTACGTATTATATACCATTATTTTTGTATCTTGATATAATACCCACATCTACGGCTATGATTCTCGTTTCGTCAGTACCTGGGCTGATGGCAACGTGTTTACACAGGTTAAACAATTGTTTTCAGACCCTAGATGGGTCGATATGCTGCAAGAGCGGCACAATGATCGTATTTTGGTTAGAATTTATTGGTTTTTACTTAACCGTAGAAGTACCGCTTTCACAAAAAATAAAGAATTATTTCAAGCAATTATGATTTATTACTCCGCGCCAATAGTATACAGACTTTAGACGTTTTTTAAATCAAAATAATTTCTAATTTTATTTTGTAAACATTTCCTAAACAAAATTTTGATTCGATAATTAATCGAGCTATGGTGTTTAATTAGCGATACTTTCAAATATATTCTTTAAAGAAAAAAATTAAGTAAGCAACGTAAATTACCTATTTTCTAAAACGTGCTTAGTGTAATGATTCATTCTACAGTCCTACTATAAGATAACCCCTGCTGAGACTACCTGCTGTTAGAATTGTAAATGATACCTATAAGCCCGCTTCACAATGTGCAAACTTTTGTTTACAGAAATTGTGGTGTCCAAGTTTTAAATTTTATGAGTGTACAATATAACTAGATTGTTTCTTATATTATACTATTCCGATTTTAGTTAGTTTTGAAGAAGTAAAAAAAGAAAGAAAAAAAAAGGAAAAGAGATAGCGCGATGAGATATGTAAAAAGCTTAACTAAATGTAAAAAACAACTTTATATTTGACAGATTAGAGAATATTAGAGTTATGATGCTATTGATAGTGAGCGGCTTATGTTTTCCATTATCGAAACCCAGTTTTTTAGTTTTTTGGAGAAGAGTCTCAAATTATTTATTTGCTTAATATTTTTAGGCAAAAGGTTGAAACATTTCGGGCCGAAATATATAAAAGTTTTCGCGAAAAAGGATTTATTTATCTTTGGTTTTACAATTAAACCCTGTACTTGTGCTTCGTGTTGCGTAATACAATTTATCAGTTTCCTGGTTACCGCTCATTTTGAAAAATAACCTAAGAACTTTGAATATAAACAGATTTTTATGGGTAAATATGTAAACTTTTAAAAGGATATCTGTATGTTCACGTTGGTGTTTGAAGAGATAATTCTGAGAATGTATTTTTGAGTTATAAAAATCTTATTAATTAGGATATCATACGAACCACCCCAAAATTCAAGCCCGTATTGGAGCCTGGAGTTAATCAATGCAAAGTATAACGTTCTCAGGCAAGTTATGTCACATATATTTCTCAAAAAGTAAAATGTCCGGATTGATTTTCTAACTTCTGCGTGTAATTTGTTAATATGGCTCTTCCATGTTATTTTGCTATCTATTAAAATTCCTAGATATTTAATTTCAGCTACTTGCTCAATAATATCACAATTACATTGTTGTCGATCTGTGCAGTTATTATGGTATTTAAATTGATATTCAAAATTAAATCCAGTTAGGTCAAAATTTAAAATTTTGGTTTTGGAAGTATTCACTATCATTGCATTTCTATTACACCACTCACTCAGTAAGTTTAAGTCTTGAATGAGATATAACAGTACGTACCAACCGGATTCGTCGAGAATATAACATCAGTATAACACTTGAGTATCTCGAAAATTTTAAAATAACACATGAAAAACAGCAATTAACACTTGAAGAAAAATAGTATATTTCACTTAGAGTTAAATAATATAATTGTTTCGCTTAATTTGCTGACTTGGTTGACGCCTCACCAGCAAACTTTTAAGCTCAACAATTATACTGGTTTAACTTCTAGTAAAATAATCTACTATTTCCGACTTTACATATTAAATCTAAAAAAAAAGTTTAAAAACATAACTCCATGTTTAAACTTTCACATTTTTTACGAAGTTGGTACCACGATAAATTTGGCGTCCATTATATTTGAATTAATCATTCAAACACCAACTTGAAGTACGGAACAGTATCGTTATAGACTTTCAGTGACTTTATAACGATACTGATATTGGTGTCGTTATAGACCTATTAATGTTGCAAAGTCGAAAAAAAACAAACATATTTGGTTTTGAATATATTTCATTTAGATTTGATTATAAAAATATGACTAGAAACATTTTGACTTAAAAATGATTTAATAATTCTTGCAACAAATTCCATTTGAATGCATCATTGTCAAAATGAAGTTGGAAAATTCACCCAAATATCGCACAAGACATTTTTTAAAAACTGCAATGTTACGTAGTAAGTATGAATGTATACCTACTGTAGACAATATATAGACAATATAAAGTATATTTGAATTAATTACATCAAATGCAGGAAAGGAAAATTTGAATTAAAATAAAGTTTTTTTTATTTTGGGTCAGTTTACAGAGCTATAAAATCACCCAAATGAGTTCTTTTATAGAAAGTTGAGTTTTTTTATAGAAATAGAACAATTTTATTCCAAACGGTGGTAACACTGATTTGATATTAAACATCAAAGCTGTCGTTACGTTCGGTGTGCGTTAATTTAACCTTCCAGCGCTAGCGCCTACGTAAAATTTATGATAATTTAACAAAATTTGTGTATGTTATTGTTTCTGTAAACTTGTTTTTTACCTGACCCTTTTGTATTCCAAGTATGTTTACTTAGGTAGCAGGGGGCGAAAACATTTGGACATTTAAATTAAGTAGTTGTATTGTGTACTTCGTCTCGTTAAGAAAATTCTACGTACAGCTTATAGCGAGTGACTTTTGCAGTGTTTTTAGTTTTGCAAGTGTTTATAATTTTATATAGCGTAAGTTTGACTATTTTTATTTCAATCTCTGCAAAATGAAATGTCTTAGATATTTGCATATTACCTACCTGTACTAAGTAATTATAATAGAAATCGTTTTTTTGTTTATGTTTTTGCAGCATTATCACAAAAATGTGTAAACTCTGTCAAAAGCAGAACTTGAGTATTTGGCTGAGCATATATGGGACATAGATGAAAATGACACAGACAATAGAGTCCATAATGATTCTGATTTGTCACAAGAGAACGTTGAAGAAGAAAATGTTGACAGTTTTTCTGAAAAGGAATTATCCGATGAAGAACCTGTAAAAGATTCACCCCAGGACTTTTATGTTGGAAAAAATAAAACCACTAAATGGAGTAGTTACCTCATCTAAGACAAAAAGAAAGAATATCGTAAATGAGTCGTGTGGTGTAACTCAAAAAGCTCGAAATATCAACAATGAGCAAGATGCATTTATGAAGATGATAGATTCTGACATGATCGACAACATTGTCAACTGTACTAATATAGAAGAAATTCGACTACGTCAAGTATACTCTAGAGAACGAGATTGCAAAGAAACAAACAGAAGCGAGTTTATGGCATATTTAGGGTTGTTATTTTTAATTGGCATAAAAAAATCACACCATGGAATGTCAGAGAAATTTGGTCTAGTGACGGAACAGGAATTGAGATAACAAGGACAGTTATGAGTTGTTTGAGATTTGATGATCACACAACCAAGCCTGAGTACCGCAAGATTGACAAGTTGGCAGCAATTCGTAACTTTTTTGATGCGCTTATTACCAATATTCAGACATCTTTCAGACTGAGCGCGTATACCACTATTTATAAAATGCTTCATCCTTTCCGAGGTCGTTGTAGTTGGGTGCAATACATTCCAAGTAAACCGGAAAAGTACGGTATGAAGATGTATGCGCTATGTGATGCGAAAACTTTCTACGTATCAAATTTGGAAATTTATTGTGGTAAACAACCCGATGGCCCTTACGCAGTATCAAACTCACCAACTGACATAGTGAAGAGACTTATTTCCCCCATCGTAAATTCCAATAGAAATGTAACTACCGACGATTATTGCACTAGCGTAGCACTTGCTGATTATTTGCTACAAAAAAACCTCACCCTTCTTGGAACTATGAAAAAATATAAAACTTCAATTCCAGTAGAATTCTTACCATCAAAGAAAAAAAATGTTAAAAGTTGTCTCTTCGGATTCCAAAAAACAAGATGATCGTTTCTTTTGTGCCACGTAAAAACAAAGCTGTTTCCCGCATATCCAGAAGATGGCTTAGTGTAATTTTTTTCACTTTATTGAACATAAGTGGAATAAATGCTCAAGTTCTACACAAGTTTTCGTGTCCAGACAATAGTCCAAAAGAACGAAGAATTTTTTTAAAAAATTTAGCGTTAAAGGTGATGAAGGAGCAGTTTATATCAAGAGCGCAATTAACTAATTTGCCAATGGATATTAGTGTATTTTTAAAAATACAAATTCTGAACAGAGATGAAGATGGAAGACTAAACGTGGAACTTGTCGTTTTTGTGCAGCAGAAAAAAAAAGAACAACAGCATCGATGAAATGTATAAAGTGCAATTGTTTTACTTGTAAAAAACACTCAAAAACAAAAACTCTATGTGACTCCTGTATTAGTTGCAATGAACAAGAGTAGTATGTAAAATATTATTAATTTAAATTAGGTAGGTAGGCTAGGAAGTACATTTTCTGTTTTATGTAAAATTAGCAGATTCAAATGTATACTCATAACTCCTTAATACTATTTTATATATAAAAAATACGAAAAAACACCTCTAAGCGCGCGAGCACTGGAAGGATCGTAATTAATGTTCAGTAGATTTATTTATCTACTTATTTTTATTTCCACCCATTTTTTTAAATTAAACGTTTGATAAATTTTCTGGCATTTAAACCAATATTTAATGAAAATATTGCCACCCTAGCAATTATACTTCAAAATTCCCTAAATTTAAAAACTTGCAAAATTTCATTTTAAAATCAATCTCAAAACCCAAAATAGAAAAAATAGTGTCAAGAATTCGTTTTAGAAGGCATTTTAGCAACTCGTACTTTCCAAAACTCGTCTTATAAAATGTGTCTTCTGAAACTAGTTCTTTAATATACTATTATATTTAAACTGCATGATATTTACTCTCCAAGCACGTCATCAAAATAATCCTGCCTACATGTTATACCTTCTAAAATTATTATACCATGGCTTAGGTACATCTAGTTTTTGAAATAAAAGTTTCGTTTGGACAAGAACAATATCCAACAAAAAACAATCGAGATACAGAAATCACATGACCTTTATTGATGATGATATTAATATTATACAACAAAAGTTATAGAATAGATATTAATTACATTTTCTTTTATTTTTTGGTACTGTCACGTATCTATATACTCGATATCTCAAAGACTACTTGTGTAATTTCACAAAACTTCCTTTAGTATTTATTGATTTAAAAAAAAAGGAAAAAATCGAATGCAAAAGGCACTTTATATACATTGCTTATAAACAGTTCCTCTTCAACTACATTTCTCAAAAAAAACTTCAATATTAAATTGTCAATTTTTGTAACATACCACGAGCTTCTCATCTCAAATCTAATTCCGCACTTTTTAAGAAAAATGAAACTATTACGGTAACTGTTCCTTATCTACATTTCCTGTCTTAAACTTTAAACGTACCTTTTAAGACTAGCACAAAAAAAAATATTTGTTAGTTTGTATAACAAACAATATTTGTGACACACGATCTATTAACTGTTTAGTGGAACACTCCATTAATAAACATTATTTTTTTTGGGAAAAAGTCTGTTAAGATGACGACGAATTAATCTCAACATGATCAGAGTAATTATAGCCATTTTGACACACTACATTTATCTGGACGCCTCCTTTTTGTTTGGGTTATTGTTTGATACAGGATGGAGGAGAATATTTTTTATAACAAAGAATATTAAAGATATTTATGTTATATATTTGGCAGTCTTACCTATCCGAATTCTGTATGTAAGAATTGAGACTTCTTTCTCAGATACATTGTTAAAAATGAACAATAAGTGTTGAAATCTAGGTGTCGACTCGTGTTAACGAACACGTACGGAAATACATTTGCATTAAAAACAACCTTGTCGATAGATGTATTAGCAGTTACATAAGTCGATTCATCAGTTATTACAGCCAACTATGTGTTGGCAAAATTACAATCTTGAATCGCCTGGTGTAAAATGGTTAAAAATGTTTTTTTGACCGTGTCAAAATAGTAACCATAGTTGCAAACGTTTTGCAAACCATGCGAAGTTCTTCATCAAAGCAAAGATTAAACAAAATCAAAAAATTTAATTTAAAAATTTTTAACAGTCGTTAACCCTGGTTGAAATAGAGGATCTCCACAAGTAGAGATAACAATCGAAGGTAAAAGTTTGGGGTCACGATTAAGTAGGTATTATTGATTTTGTTCGGATGTTTCAAGATTTCTAAACTCTGTAATCTATAAATAAATTAGTTTAACTATGTATAGACTAAATCACATGAGCAAGGAATTTGATGTACATATTGATAAGATATCACCTGAACGACAATACGGGTTGCATCTTCAACATCTTTTAAACTTTAAAAACGATTATCTTAGACATGTTACTGTTAAACCTAGAGGATGTCATTATAGAAATTGGAGAAAATTAATGTTTTGAATTTCTTTGAAAATTAGTCAGAATCGATGTACCAAAGTAGGGGAGACTGTTGTATACTGGGACAATATTCTTGTAATTGAAATAGAAAATTTGTTGAATAATTTTTAACTATTGTGAACATTCTAATATATTCAAAATTAGTTTGTTTATCTGCAAAAATTTTAACAATTTTTATATTTTAACTAAGAAAAAATTGAAGGTGCCACTATACACCACTTTCCCACTATGCAACCACCCCATGTTGCATACTGGGAAAGATGCATGTGTATAGTGGGACAATGGTTTTTGAAGCCAAATAAATAAATACAAAAATAAATTTTGGTCGTTTATTGACAAAATAATAAATCTTCTAAATAAACTGAGTAGGTCGCCCAATCGTAATGATAGGAAAGCATATCTCTCAACATAACTTTAGCTAGAAAACATAACTTGAACTTATAGTTTTCATCTTACCTATCAAAAATAAATATATTCGGAGAGGTAGTACAAATGGGAAAGTATTAACTAGGCTATAAATTCAAAACAAGAAAGAAATTAACAGTGGCGAGAAGCATTATTGCATATGAAAGTCCTCGAAATCGAAATCAAAACCCTGCTTAGCTGCTCTTTCAGTTCCACCAGAAGCAAAAGGCATTGGAAGTTTTTGAATGATATTTTCTTCCGACACAACATCTTCATCTCGGTTTTCAGGAAAGCTGAACCTATTATTTGGATTTTTTCATGAAATTAACTGTGTATTCATCTTTCTCTATTTTTCTATTTGACCAACGAAGTGTTTGGTGCTTTTTTCATGGGATACTGAACAAGTATGAAATCAGATATATTAAGTATCTCATTTTGATCCTTCATAAATTCATCGGAGATATCCGCATCTGAATCATCATCACATATTTCAGTCACTGAAAAGTCACTCTCGCTTGAGCTGTCATTTTCGGCGCGAATAAATTTCTCTTAACTTCCTTGGCCTTCTCAATTCTCTGTCGCTTTTGAGATGTTTTTCCAACTTCAACCTCAATATTTCTTTCTTCTCTTCAATTATGGGAGTATCAGTCAATACAGTAGAAGTAGTTTTTTCCTGGCACTAGTATTTGTTTTTCGAGGTGCAGCCTTTGCAAATGGTCTTACAGCTTCCGGGGTAACAATATTCTCTTTGAGTGATTTTATTCCAGTGCTGGACATTCCAGAGCAACTTGGAATTGGATTTTCAACAGAGTTATCTGCAGTTGTATTGGCCAATTGAACTGGTTTCTCGGTTTCAATTCGGTCTGACACGTAGGAGCCTAAAAGTCGCAATCTTGAAATATTTCAACATTTAAAGGACAAATGCCAGTTTTTTCAAATCCTTTGATAATGTTTTTAGGTGTGAAAGCTAGTGGAAACGATTTTCCAACTATATCGGCGATGTTATAGATTGTCACAGGAATGCCGGGGTTTTGTAGCATCCAGTCATCCATTGATCTGTTGTAGTAGATTTTGAAAGGGCCAAAACAACTGACGTCCAAAGGTTGCAAGCGATGGCTACAGTGAGGTGGTAATGTAAGAAGAACTATGCCATGTTTTTGCAATATTCAAGTACCCTAACATCTGTATGACTCTCGTGGTTATCAAGAATAAGTAAAATTTTATTGTCATTGTTACAATGTATGGTGTCTGAAACATGCTGTAAGTATTCTATAAAATTACTACACACATCCATCCACTAGCATTCGCTGTTCCTTTTGATCCACGGGGAGCACCAAGCAGCATGTGTGGCTTGAAATGTATGCGTGGAAATACGAAGAAGGGTGGTACAAATGTCCCATTGGCGCATATAGTGGCACACATTGTTACTAGTATACCTCTTTCGCCACTAGTAATTTAACCAACCTGTTTTTGACCACATGGTGCAGCTATTTTTGGAGGCTTATGTACAGTAGTTACACCAGTTTCGTCAAAGTTAAAAATTTGGTTGGGGTTGAAACTGTATTTGTCCAGAACTGTACGCAAGTTTTGAAAAAAAAGTTCTACATTGTGGCGGTTGAAGCTAGTTGCGCGACTCAGACTTGTGGCCTCGGGCGTTCTCAGGCTTATCTTATGTCGGATTCGGAAAAGTTTGAACCATTCTTCCCCAGCGATTTTATTTTCTGACCATTTTCTTGGAATTTTTTCTTATTCTCTAAATATTCGCTAAGCGGTTGTTCTTCATCGTCACTGAAAATTTGCTTACAGCCATGTTGCCTCTGAAAATTTACTTCCTGCGTGTTTGCTTCATTGATGTTATGTTTTTTCAAGTATCTATGCAACGCTGATTTGCTAACTCCAAATTGAAGTGCAGCATTCCTAATATTGATCTCATTTCTAAGAACAGCCTCTACTGCCTTTCGCATTTTTCAGCATTCTCAAGGTATATTCTCCTACTCTCAAGAAACGATTTTTTATTTTTTCGGCCCCTTTTCTTGTCCATTTCTGGAAAAAAAGGTAATTAGAGAGTTAAACTTGAAAGAAACAAAAATATTCTATTAGAGAGCAAAAAAAAATTTGTCCGAATATGCAACCCGAAAATTCTGTCCCACTATACATTGTCCCACTATACACCCGTATACACTTTTTAACATTTTCGGAATTAAAAAAAAACAAACAAATAACATTGAAAAATTACCTCAACTCACCTTCAAGACACCTTCGGGCACAATTATTCTCAAATACGGAACGAACAAATGAATATTTCTGGTCTAAACTATGCCCAACACGTGGTCGTATAAAAAAACTTTGACACTCTGATGCTCACATTGACGAGATTGACGCCATACTAAAGACTCTAGCGGCGAGTGCCAAGGGTATATCCACTGCGCATATATGATGCACTTGACACAACTTTTTTCGGTATTTTAAGCGATACCGTTGGCGGGCAATTTGAATTGTCCTACTATGTAACCTGTCCCACTATACAACAGTTTCTCCTACACGTACTAATGGAGCGGTCAGTTTCAATATGTAGGTAAATAAAACCAAAGGAACAAGGATTGCTGTCGTCAGCTTGGTAAACTTATCCTTTGGAGAAGGAATGTCGCACTACTTATTTAAATTATAACTTCTATATTATTTATTGATTATTTTTAAGGGTCCTCAATTTAATTGAGCCTTCTATCGAGAGTCAGTGTAGGGATTAGAAATTCATTAAAACCCAGTTCTTTATTCCGTCGATGTTTCGCCTACCGTGTGTAGGCTTTTTCAGAGCATCTGAAAGAAAGAGGTATCAAAAGGAATTGTGACAAGTGTATGTTCCTTTTGATACCTCTTTCTTTTAGATACCTACATACTGTAGGCAAAACGTCTGGCGGAATAAAGAATTAGGTTTCAATAAACTTATTATTCCTACACTCACTCCTGCTAGAAAGCAGGATCCCTAAATATAATCCCACTCCATGTTCATGTGGTTTTATTTATATACGTCAAACTGGCCAAATCATTCAATAGGAAAACTATAAAGAATAAAGAAAACATCAAACATTCCAACATCAATCGTAACTGCGCTGCGGTTTAAAATTTTAACTTCTCCGGATTCCTATAGTTGACTCTTTTAAACCCGAATCAATTTTAGTAAGTTACTTAGACATTTTTTAGTCGGAAATCTAGCTTGATGTATACATGATTAGTTCACTTTTAGTGGATTAGGCTTTCGCGGTCTGTTGGTAAACATGTGTCGTGTAGATTAGAGTCTTTACAGGTTCTTCCGGAGTCCAGACAAAACGTTGAATGGACAAATCGCCGAAAAGTGACAAAACGCCAAAAATGGTTCTGTGGACAAATTGCCGAATGTGGTCAAAACGCCAAAAAGTAAAAAACGACGCCTTAGCGTTTGTCACCTGGCGTCGTCCCCGAACTTCAACTGAATTCGCGGACAAAACGCCGAAAATTCTTTTGTGGACAAATCGCCGAAAATGTCACTATGAACAAAACGACGAAAATGCTTCTGTGGACAAAACGCTGAAAACGCTTTTGTGAACAAAGCGCCGAAAATGCTTCTGTGGACAATCAATTTAAGTTGTTTTTATGTGATCGAAGATAGACGGTGTTGATTGGCAGGTTACAGTTATTATAGTTTCTTTTTTTAGAAAAATTACATTCATAATAACTATTTCAAAAGGAAACTTTTTTTTCAAGTAAATTTGTTTTAATCAATTAAGTTGTTTTCGTGTAATTGCGGATAAACGGTGTTGGTTGGTAGGTTACAGTTATTACAATTTCTTTCTTTGAAAAATTGCATTCATAATCACAATTTCAAAAATAAACTTTTTTTGACGTAAATTTGTTTTAAACAATTGAAGTTGTTTTCATTTGATCGTGGGTAAAAGGTGTTGGTAGGTAGGATACAGTTGTTACAATTTCTTTCTTTAAAAAAAATTACACTCATAATAACAATTTAAAAACAAACTTTTTTTCACGTAAAATTTGTTTCGGCGTTTTGTTCACAGTAACATTTTTGGAGATTTGCTCACGAAAGCATTTTTTGCGTTTTGTCTACGGATTTAGTTGGAGTTTGGGAACAAAGCTACGTTACGATTGCTAAGGCGTAATTTTTTACTTTTCAGCATCTTGACCACGTCCGGCCATTTGTCCACAGAAACATTTTCGGCGTTTTGTCATTTTTCTGCAATTTGTCCACAGTAGTTTTTCGGCAATTTGCCCACAAATTCGGCGCTTTGTCCATCCGGCGGTTTGTCATAGACCCGTTTTTCCGTCTCGCATTTTAGATGTGGACTGGTGATTTCTGCTTCACATTGGCTTTGTTACGTACCTTTGTCGTTTGGAGACACAGCCTAGTAAAGCTTAACCAGTTTTTTCGACCCCTAAACAGTCAACATTTCAGTGTTCAGTGTTCCATTGTGACCACTCAAATTGTACGTGTTCTCTATACACGAGATGTCGCAAAGGCATGCATTTCACTTATGGAACAGAAAGTGAACAACAACTCTGGCTTTCTTAGATGTGCACCGGCCAGGTGCATGCCTGTCTTATCGAACCACCACCCAGGGCTTCACACCCGAATCAAGACGACATTTCGGTATATCTCAAACTTTTAGTTTGCTTGTTCAATATTTCAAAAGAGAGATTAAAACCTATTGTTATAGTAGGCTAGGTACTATTTCGACACCTTGACAAAAACAATAGTTTCTACAGTTGATACTGAATTCAAACCCACATTTAATTTCTGAACCAACAATGCAGTTTTATATTTTGATTCGTATGCATGTATAGCAAATCCATGTTATAATTTACAATTTATTGTTTTAGAATCTCTATTGTAGACATTACTTATATTGCTTGATGAAGTTCTAATTTACTATATTAACCAACATTTAAACGTAAATTATGATACTATTGTCATTAAGGACAGATTCTAAGTTGTAAAACTAATACTAAATAAACATTCATTATGACAAGATCGCAAAGATAAAAATGGTACAATGTAGTTTGTTTTAGATTTAATGTTAAGTTTGTAATGAGCATTACAACGCCTTTGGTATCAACATCATTTTCATGGCTGGATTACACTATATTTTCAATAATGTTGGCCTTGAGTATTGGGATTGGTATATATTTTGGATTTTTTGGTCCAAAGCAGGATAATAAGGATATGTATCTTTTGGGAGGTAAAGATATGAACGTAATTCCGATTGCGACGTCATTGATTGCAAGGTAGTAACATTTAAATTGTAGAAGTTTTTGGTGGAAGGAACTGGGGTTTAACAAAAATTTAGTCAAAATAATTAATTTAAACTTTACTTCACACAAAATTTTAGTTATTACATCAAAACAGATACCTATAGAAGAAAATATAAGTTAATATGTTTTGGTTGCAGCCAAATATCTGGAATATCATTACTAGCAATACCAGCCGATGTGTATAATTATGGATCTAACTATTGGTGGATTGTAACTACAATGCCAGTAATTTGCATAGCAAGTGTCGCTATATATTTACCGGTTTTCTACAAACTCCAACTGACAAGCATGTACGAGTACTTTAATCTCCGTTTTGATAGAAGAATGAGAGTGTTAGGATCGTTTTTATACACCTTGACCATATTTGTATACAACCCATTAATCATATACATACCTGCGCTTGCATTTTCAAAAGGTAACCATTTTCTGTAAGTAATCGAGACGGTATAGCTCCATTCTGTTGAAGTAAGCGGACTCAACGTTCACTATATTACCCCAGTGGTTTGTGCTATTTGCATTTTTTACACCACCATAGGTGGATTAAAGGCAGTTGTATGGACGGATGCAGTACAATTCATTGGTATCATTATTAGTGTCGTTGCAGTGTTTGTTTTGGGTATAATTTCAGCAGGTGGAATGGAAAACGTGTGGAATACGTCCGTCAAAGGAGAACGTTTGGAACTTGAGTACGTTATCTATAATATATACTGACTTTCGTATGAAATTCACCACCCAAAAAAAAATAATGCTACAAATTTGAAATTTTGCTAGAATTTTCCTTCAAAGCTTAGTAGAAAATTATCGTACTTTCCGTCAAATCAAGTTAGTTGTTTCTCTTTTGATTTGCTAACAATTTCAATAACTTTTACCTTAGGATTAACTGAATATCGATCGAAAACTGCCAGACTGCCAGTGATTTTGTTTGTTACAATACCTTCAAAAATTTTCTTAGTTTTATGATTTATGATAGAGGCCTAATTATCGATATGAAGAAAGCAGGTTTTTCTCTCCGGAAAATAGAAAAAAGAGTCAATTTAACAACACTGCCAGTGTACGAATTTGGTCTGCATTGTTAAAACAGAAAAAAACAACATTGTCCCGCTGGAAGATCCCATACAAGATCAATTTCAAATCAGAAAAATTGTTGCTGTAGATTTGACGTCATATGTCGATGGCAACAATTTATCGATCAATTTCATGTTTTGGACTAGATGCTGTAGAGACTGTCAAGTTTGGGCATTGAGTGAAATGAACTTGTCTTTATCAACGAATTTAGGTGTGGCTTGTGGCCAAATGATGACCGTAGAAGTGTATGATGACGTCGAGGAGAAGGATAGTTATGTAGTTTGCCAAAACCATAACACGTGATGTGTTATGATTTGGGTGCGATAGCTATTGGACAAACATCATCTCTTGCGTTTAACCCACGAACATTGAACGCCCATGATTACGTTAGTGATAATTTATAACATGTGCTAGTGCCGTTGCAAATTTTGTCTTAGCCAGCAAGATTATCTACCGACTGAGCACGTGTGGGACTTGATAAATCGACGTCTTCAACGATTGTCAAAACCTTCTGATAATTTAGGTAACTGGAAACATCAGTTTTAGCTTGCGTGGGATGAAATACCACAAGAGGACATGTGCCATCTGATTCCAAGCATGCCACAAAAAATAAATATCTAGTATTAGTTCTTCCTCTTGTTAACTTTGTTTCGAAAGTATCACTAATTAATTTATTCTGAAATTGGTAGCATTATTTTTTCTGGTTGGTGCGTTTCATATGTAAGTGAGTGTAAATAAACATTTAGTTTTAATTGGGACCCAACAAAACGTGACTCTTTCTGGTCTGTTATTTTTGGAGGAACATTTAATTACATGCCTTTTTTCACTCTCAATCAAGGCAGCATGCAAAAGTATTTAGCTTTGCCGACATTTACACATACCATAAAGTAAGCATCGTTCTCTATAATTGCATTGGTTAACAATATAAAAATTTTAGAGCTCTTGTTTTATATGCATTCGGATATATCGTCGTAGCATCGCTTACTATTTTCACTGGAGACATTATCTACGCCAATTACTGGAATTGCGACCCTCTCTCAAGCAACCAAATAAAACGATCGGATGAACTTATACCACATTTTCTTATGGACGTGGCTGCAGACATTCCTCTCATTCCAGGCATTTTTATTGCAGGTGTTTTTAGTGCTTCCCTAAGTAGTCTATCGGCAGGATTAAACACGATATCGAGTACAATTTACGAGGACTTTATCTTACCTTTCTTACCGAAAGACATAACACAAAAGAACGCGAGCAACATATTAAAGTTAATTGTAGTTATTGCGGGATGTATTTGCATAGCGCTAATTTTTATTTACGAAAAAATGGGCGGAGTATTCGAAATATTCGTCACTCTCCAAGGTATTGCTAACGGTCCCTTACTGGCGTTGTTCACCTTAGGAGTGTTGTGTCCGTTTGTAAACGCAAAGGTAATATTGCACGTGTGAAGAAATTTGATTTTTTTCTACTTAACAAGTGTAGGGCGCCTTTTATGGAGGTTTAGGAGGTCTACTGCTTGTAGGATGGATTGCTATTGGTAACCAATACTATAAAAGCCAGGCGATGATTAAATCGTTTGCTAAGCCAGTGTCTACAGAAGGATGTAATTTCACATTTCATTCTATACCGTAAGCGTCAACATTTTTTAAAATCAATATGGTTTTCATGATTTTTTAGAACGACCATTCCTGAAGAAGAACCGTTTGTATTGTATCGAATATCGATGTGGTACATTTCTCTGGTAGGTGCCGTTCCTGTATTCATCATTGCAATAATAGTTAGTTTGCTGACAACGAGAAAAGATGACCCACCTGTAAAATTGCATTTACTCTGTCCTTTAATACATAGATTCGTTCAAAGCGAAACATAACAAAAAAACGCATAGAAAATTTAACCTCATTAGAACATGCTTATGGTCACTTATGCTACTTTCATTATCATCATTCGAAAATAAAATTGTAGTCGATAAACCTGCACTTTTGTGTCAAATGATTAGTACGGAAAGACATACTTTTCTCCAATTTGCACAGCTGTTTTCTCAACTTTTTTTCTAGGTCTACCATAATCTTCACTCTCTGCTGTAACATTTCTTCATGGTTTATTGTATGACCAGACCAGTTATTCTTTGTTTTCAGTAACATTTTACCCAATTCTTTGCAAAACTTATTATTCACCCTTCTTATTATTTTTATTCTTATCAATCTTAACGTCTCAAAAACCGCTAACCTGTTTTGGATCACGTTTCATTCTTTACACACTCTAAACATTACTAAATGAGTATAAAACCTTGATTTGACGTTTGACAATGAGGTATAAAAATTCGTTTACAGGGGAGTGCATAATGGACAAATTAAGAACCGGTAGAAAAAGTAAACGAAAAGTCTAAAGAAATTTGAAGTCACAACAAACGTTGGCATGTCTATGAAAATGGAGAGACGAGAAAATTCAAAGGCAGTAAAAGCTATTGTGCCCGAAAATAATTTATAACTCAGAACTTAGGAAGAAGGTCCTAATATGAGCTAGGTGCTTAATATGGGTTATCACAGTATTTTTTAATACAAACAGTATCGGTAACTAGCTTAATGCTTGATTAATGCTTTTGCCGAGCGGATGGTTCTCAATTCTAACCGTGAAAGCAAAAGTGACAAAAGGTATTTTATTGTGTGTTCTTTGTTTTGTTAAGGTAAGTGTTGGCATACGTATTTTGATAGCTGTTTCTTTGCATGAGATCTTGATTTTATTCATCTTACGTTTCATATTTTAAGCCAAGTGTTGTGTATCTGGGGTTGTTTACATTTGAACCTTACTTTTTCTCGGGACATGCTTTGTTGACAATATGGACTACTTAATGTTGATAAGGTGAGCTATAGCTCATATTGGGAATCTCTTATTCTGAACGTCATTCGGAATGCCTCGAAAAAATTCTAAATATATTTCGAAAGATATAAGAAAAATATGAGACTCTGATGCCATGGTACGTGCAATAACAGCAGTGAGAGATAACATGATGGGTATTTTAAAAGCTTCGAAAACATATAACGTGCCAAGATCATCCCTGCAAAGGTTAGCCAAGAAACCTGAAGCACCTCGGAAAGCTGCACAAACATCGCTGGGAAGAAAAACCGTATTAGGAGAAGAACTGGAAACAAGGCTGGTCAACTATATTTTAGCAATGAAGTCTAAATTCTACGGTCTTACCCGAACGGACAGTCGACAAATGGTTAGACATTATCTAGTAGAAATGACATAGATAACCCTTTCAAAAGAGAAATTGCAGGACGAAATTAGCTTGATTTATTTTTACGTCGACATCAAAATACTCTCTATACACGTAGACCCAAGGGGACGTCCTTTGCAAGAACTCTAGGATTTAATAAACAAAACATCAAGGAATTTTTGACAACCTATAAAAGAGTATGACAAACACAATTTACCAGCTCATAGAGTTTATAATGTCGATGAAACGGGTCTGTCAGTAGTGTAGAGTAAAGTTTCCAAAGTAATTGGCAGAAAAGAAAGAGACAGATTGCATCCTTAACCTCGGCAGAACGTGGATCTCTGGTAACACTTATTGTTTCTATGAGTGTAGGTGGACAAAATGTTTTACCCATTTTAATTTTCTGTAGGAAAAACCGCAATGACCAATTAATGCGAGGTGCTCCACCAAGTTCCATGTAGTACACCCTAGTAGTTGGGTCCAACAAAATGTTTTTGCGCAGTGGTTCCCTGTTTTGTTAATTCATTCACATGGGGGTAATTTCATTGCCACCTCATTCTACTCATAAACTTCAACCTCAAGACAAAACTTTCATAGGTAGTTTTAAGGCAGACTACAGTGAGGAGATAGATTAAGGAAAATCAACGTGCTGTTATCCCTTTGGACCATGCAGAACTCCTGACAAACGCGCTACTGAAATCCGAAACTAGCAAAACTGCAAATAATGGGTTTAGAGTAACAGACATTTATAAAATAAATCGCCATATATTTTCTGATGCCGACTTTATTGCTGAAGAAATAGACGCAGAGAAAAGATGCAATAGTTCCCCGACAATAGAAGCAACTTCTGAAGCAACAACCATAGATGAATAGATGAACCGCAACCTGGATGTTCCAACAGCGATACCACCAACTTTTTTTCGTAATCTCCTAATTTGGGCAAGTGTCAAGATTTCATTTCCCCGTTTGAGATTTTGCTAGTTCCTGGAATAAGAAAGAAGACGGGTAATCGTGGGAGAAAGGCGTCTACATCTCAGATTATAACTTCTACTTATAAGAGTGAATTGGAGATATCCCAAGCAAAACCAAAGACTAAGAGGAAAAACGAAAACTATGTGACATAAAGAAAAAATCTGAACAAGTGAGGAAAAAAAAGCCAAAAGAAATGAACAAGCAGCACATTGTATCTTCTGAGTCAAAAACAAAAAATGAATTTGTAGCAGCTGATGAAGATAGCGATATGGATGAAGTTGGATCAAATATTTCTAAGAATCTTAGTATACAATTTTATTCTAAAAAAACAAAATGATAGCCCATATTTGGACCTTCGCCGCATTTCATTAACACAAAACTGCAATGTGCTGACAATGAGAAAGCATAATTACGGCCCTTGTCGCGTCAGCACGCCCTACTCATAATAAAAACTGTCGTAATTGTACACTTTCCATTTCAACTCTGCAACTACACCAGTTCGACCCCACACTATAAACTTGTATCTTAACAACATTAACTGGTTTGAGGAAGCACAATTACAACAACCTTGTCGCGTCAGCACGCCCTACTCAACCGCACATAAATAAAACCACGTGGTGCACATCAATCATTGAACTCATATTGCATCAATTTCCGACTTAATCAGTGCTTACGTGGCACATAAGATGTTTTCATAATAAAAACTGATAAACTGTCGTAAGTGTACACTACACCAGTTTGACGCCACAGTATAAACTTTTTTCTTAACAACATTAACTGACTTGATGTCAATTATTATGTAGAAGACATATTGATACAATTGTTTCAAAAAAATACTCATATACTATTAACACCTAATACCGCATCATATCTACTAAGCCAGTAAACACTATCGCTCATATATAAAAATGCCAAATCAACCGATGGTACTTATCAATGCAACCGTTATTACGAAGTCTAGAGTCAAATCAGGAATTTTCTTTTTCTCTTTCTATTTTTTGTTTTAACCCAAAGTACTTTGGATCTACATTAAATATCTATCCCAGAATGCGTCTCTATTGATGATATTTTACAGTAATAAGCTTCAATCTGCCCAACTGTTTGCCGAATAATTTAGTTCAACACATTCAACACCATCATCTAACCCGCTTCCAAAGTTCTTGTTGAGTTACTGAAATTAAAAGAAAATTCTGACTGAATTTGGAAGTTTTAAACGTATTACCTCCAAAGGAAGACTTTGTACAAATCGAACTCAGTTGAGGAGGTATGTAGTCAAAGAGTATCTAGCAACTTTATACGCAAGAAATTAATAAGCAAATTTAGTATTTGTTATAAAATGGTTTAATTTCACACACACTTCTTTCAAGAGACTTCCAACCGTGTAAGGAATTTTGTAGATGGTATCTTCAAAAACTTACAAACTATGCACATTTTGATTTCCATAATAATTATAACTAGGCTCATGAAAATTCCCATGTCAATAATCAAGGAAAATTTTCTCTTCATGTTTGGATTGATTGATCGGAACTTTTTTGCCAGCACGGCTTACTAGACAATTTACATTATTAGACTAATGAAAGATTTGGGAGGAGGCCCCTGGTTTATACCCTTGTTCCGTCCTCGTTTACCCTGAATCCTCTATTGTTTAAACATCGTCGAACCGTGTTTTACCTGTAAATTCTTTTCCAGTACCAGGGTTTTTGTAAATTGTGTTATTTTTCACAGCCTTCCAAAAGCAACTCAGTTAATTCCTGTTTTTGTACTCAGCATTATAGTATTGATTTTCTATGGCAAGAGTTCTTAGTTGTCCGAGGTATAAATATTTATCTACCAATTCTATTATTTCATTTCCCCACCATTATGTTTCTTTCTTCTTCTTATTATTTGTCATAATTTTAGGTCTTGATATTTGTCATTTAGTTATTACAACATTATGTCTATGTTTTTATCATTGTTAACTATCAGCTTCTCCGTTTATAATCGTTTCTCCTCGTTCATTCTAGTTCTTTAAATATGTTTTCCAGTAAATAATTTCGGGGATATAATGTTCCCCTTCCCGACTTCTTTTCTATGAATATAGGATTTGCTTCTTTGTGGAGCTAATGTTCCAGTTGATTATATGTACACTCATGACATTTAAAACTTGGACACCACAATTTCTGTAAACAAAAGTTTGCACATTGTGAAGCGGGCTTAAGGGTATCATTTACAATTCTAACAGCAGGTAGTCTCAGCAGGGGTTATCTTATAGAAGGACTGTAGAATGAATCATTACACTAAAAGCACGTTTTAGAAAATAGGTAATTTACTTTGCTTTACTTAATTTTTCTTTAAAGAATATATTAGAAGGTATTGCTAATTAAACACCATAGCTCGATTAATTATCGAATCAAAATTTTGTTTAGGAAATGTTTACAAAATGAAAATTAGAAATAATTTTGATTTAAAAAACGTCTACAAGCAATAACTTATAAATTAAATCAAAAACTAAACATGGTTATTTGGGTTGACTGATTATTACTTATTTTTAAATAAATCTAACCTACTAATTATTGTAAGTTATTAAAAAAATCATTAAACCTCTATTCATAATATTTAGTCCTTACAAAATGTATATTTTATGACGTTTCATTTTTTCTGTGAGTTAATATAAAAAGTGAAATAAAAACTAAGGCAATTCTTATTGTCAACTTATATATTTAGTTTTTTGACAAGAATTTATTACATAATTATAATTAAGATACCAAGTTATAGTTTAAAATTAAATGAAAACCTTTTTTTAAATAAAGGTATTACTATATAAATAAATATAAGAAATCAATAATGGGTGTAAACTCCATTATTATTGATACATTCTTGGAGGCGTCTGCTCATTGACGCTATCAAGGTATCAATATAATTAATATTAATCGTTTCCCATGCGCTATCAATGGCTGCAATTAGTGCATTACGGTTTACTGGTATAAAATTTGGCCCTTGTTGTCTTCGGATAACAGCAAGTATTCGAGCCCAAACATTTTCGATAATGTTAAAATCTGGGCTTTTGCTGGCCAGGGTAACAGCTCCAAGTTATTTGCTTGTATCCAGTTGCGCACAACCTGCGAAGTACAGGGTCATCATATCCCGATAGTTAATTATCGAATGTTCCAAGAAAATATGTGTAATAGTAAATGGAATCTACTAACGTAACGTTAAGTCGTTAATTATAGTTACATAACTCTCCTTTCATAAGATATAGTTTACATTAATATGCTTATTGTAAAAGCTTCGTACACACCTGAACAACAAACCGAGGAACAAACAGAACAACGAACCGAACGGCAATCGGAACATTAATTTGGACGGTGCTACGTACGAATTTTTAGAACAGATTCGCAAGTCCTGATTGTTCCACGAACGGTTTGCGGCGTTCCCGCAACTTGTCGGTTTTTTCTCCGACATCAAAGAAAATGCGCGCGAATGTGTTTGCAGGTTTGGACGAATCTAAACAAAACGGCGAACAAACTTATGCGGGAGAATTAAATTATTTATTTTTTTGTCCTCCCTTTGTGGGTTTGTTGTGTTTTAGGTAATATTATGGAGTTGACAGAAGAAAAATGTTTTAAATTAATCAGTGTTTAAGAATGCAAGAAAAATGATTCTATTAGCATCATTTGGGCGGGAAATTTCCAAAAAAAAAAAGCGAAGTAAATTATAATTTTTTTACTCTTCTTTGTGCGTAAAAATTTGGTTGGCACTATCTTCTTGTTTCCGCAATTTTCTCGTTCCGTTTGTTGTTCGGATTGTGGAAATCATAAAAAATAATTTGTCGTTTCTGTTATAATTATGTAATAAATTCTTGTCAAAAAACTAAATATATACGTTGACAATAAGAATTGCCTTAGTTTTTATTTTCACTTTTATATTAACTACAGAAAAAAATGAAACGTCATAAAATATACATTTTGTAAGGACTAAATATTATGAATAGAGAGTTTAATGATTTTTTTAATAACTTACAATAATTAGTAGGTTAGATTTATTTAAAAATAAGTAATAATCAGTCAACCCAAATAACCATGTTTAGTTTTTGATTTAATTTAAAAGTTATTGCTTGTAGACGTTTTTTAAATCAAAATTATTTCTAATTTTATTTTGTAAACATTTCCTAAACAAAATTTTGATTCGATAATTAATCGAGCTATGGTGTTTAATTAGCGATACCTTCAAATATATTCTTTAAAGAAAAAAATTAAGTAAGCAACGTAAATTACCTATTTTCTAAAACGTGCTTAGTGTAATGATTCATTCTACAGTCCTTCTATAAGATAATCCCTGCTGAGACTACCTGCTGTTAGAATTGTAAATGATACCTCTTAAGCCCGCTTCACAATGTGCAAACTTTTGTTTACAGAAATTGTGGTGTCCAAGTTTTAAATTTCATGAGTGTACAGTCTATTCCGGCATTTCTGTAATGCTGTTTCGATAGCCCATGTTGTTTTAATTTTTTAGGTGTTTATTAATTTTCTTCCTATTCTTGATTTTCATAGACACTTCATATCTTATCTTTTCTTTAATTGCATTTTCAAATATTTTTTTTCCTTTTTCTTCAGTAGTATTTATTTTACCTGGTTTAATAATTTTTTCTCTTCGTTTTATCGTCTACTTTACGTTTTCAATCATCTTGCATTCTTGCTTTGCAGTTAAGTAATTGCCCCCTACTGGTTTAACCAACAAACATTTTAACACGCGGCTACCGTGCATTGAAGTTATAGTTATTAACTTTGCGTTTTATGCAAACAGTGCAAACAGCAATCACTGTTCCTTGTGCTGATATTAGCGTTGCGAATTTAAAATCAACAATAATATAAGAAACTTTGTTGTTTTTCGTGTAAATTGCGTATCAAAGCGGTCACCCATCCAAATACTGACCACGCGCGACGTTAATCAGAAGAGTGATTTTAACGTGCTATGGCCGTTGTCGTAAAATAACGTAAAAAATGTAACATATAATTTTGAAATGAATAGTTGGGGTATAAAATTTTAAAATTTTAAGTGGTCACTATCAACATATGAAGTTCGGAATTTCGTGGAAGCATTTTCTCATAACGAGCTTACACCCATTGTGAATGCGTATCTATGGAGATGATTAGTTTATTTATTTTTAAACAATAAAATCTTACTGTAAGTAAGAACAAGCTGCTAGTTAAAAATAAACCAGTGGCGTTGCGTTTATTTGGGCATATTGATATTTGATACCTGTGATTATTACCTACTGTTTTATAATGTGCCTCTTGAGTATCCTTGGGTCTACCCAAGAATACTCACTAGGGTTTTGTAGATGGCGCCCAGTCTAGCAGGTGCAAACCTTACTATCATATCCAAAAATCATCCCCGCGGCTCATTCTGCGACATTAGAACTACAGGTAGGTTTTCCGAACTACTACTAAAAAATATTATTTTTGTTCTATCTGTAACATGTTTGTGTCACTTCTTTACATGTCGAGGTCAAAGATTTTTACTATTATCTAAGCTACAATTTTGAAGATGACTTTATGCATTTACTCCTCCATGCCTACCGTATTCTCCTCCTTTTCAGTAGATTACGTTTTCTGATAGTAACTCTACACATGATTCTCCTTTTCTTCTGGCTTCTGTTAAACCAGCTACGTTCCACTTATATTCTTTGTCATTCTTCGTAATTCTACTATTCTGGCGTCTGTGCTTATCGTTCTAATAATGTATGTATGTAATGTTTGATCGTTGATCTTTTCTTCGTCTCCTGCTTGTTGCTGTTGTTGTTATTATTCTTATTTTTATTACTAAGTTTGGCAAAATGCCTACTCCTTCATGATCTGATTCATGAATTTATTGATTTGTTCCGAAGAAAATACTTCTACTTCTTCGTCAAATCTTCCTTTCCTGCTTCAATTATTACCGGTAAATCGAAGGAACATCAGAATCTGGTTCACTGCTCATAACCGCACTCATTAAAATAAAATGTTCAGAGACAGTAAAAGCTATTGTGTCCATAAAAAATTGCATAACTCAAACTCAACCGCACATAAATAAAGCCGTATGGCACACATCAATCAGTTGAATTCACTCAGCATCAATTTCTGACTTAATCATGCTTAGTCGGTACATAAGATCTTCTCATAACAAAAACTTGTAAACTGCCGTAAGTATACATTTTCCATTTTGACTCTGCATCCGCATTAGACGTACCTACACTATCCAACTAAACCTCGATGTCACATTATAAACTTATAACAAGGTTGACACTCTAGAATTTCTTGATGTTAATTCTAAGGTGGAAGCATTTTAAACGACATTTGTTCCAAAAAATAATCATCTGATATTACCTAACACCTAATATCCACATTGGTTTTCCATTGAGCCAGTAAAAACAATCAAGGACTAATCGCTCATGTAGAAAACTCAAATCAACTGATATATGTACAATATGTCCCCTAAGTTGGAATCATATGAAAAACTTTTTTATTATTAATTTTAGAAAACAAAATATTTTTTATAAAAAGTTCTGCATGTTCTTAAATCTAAAATACAGTCATCAAATATCAAATTTTTCAGTCGTATACGAGGTTTGTCAAAAAAATATGAATTTTACTCAAGAGTAAAGTACCTATAAATTTAACAATATCGGAAATGTTATCAAAAAAGTTGATCAGAAATAAAAACTACGTTCAAATATGCAATTACATCCATTACGACTTATTTGAACGCGGACTATAATTAGTTGGTTATTGCTAATGCACGCAAGTTTCATGCGACAGACTCTATCATTTCTCCTAGATACTCCTAGTACTTTAAAGTGTATGTGCTATATTTTATATGTCTTTTGTTTCTCTTTGATTTCTGTTTGTTGTAGCGTGTTAGACTCTAAGTAAAACCTAGTAAGACTTGTTGATCGGTTTTATTTCTCTCCGTTACCCAGCAGTTATTTGTTTTAGTTTCTCCCAAAAACCTTCCCCATCTCACCAACTTAGCCGGACACTGGTGTGCTAACAAATTTAGTACGTTACTTCAAACCAAATATTATTCTTTTTTTTAAGGTTGCATAACTAGAACCGTCACTTTATTTTTATCTATTATTATTTGGGAACTGCAACCGTTACATACTTTTGGAAATACATTAATTATCTAAAGGTATCTAAAAAAGCGTTTCAATATGCTCAACTGTTTGCCGAATACTTTAGTTCAACTATAAGCAACAAATTATATTTGGTTTTCTGCTTGTAACATGGTAATTGAACAAAATTTAGGATATTGGGTATATTGATGACGAGAGAAACTTAAATATTAACTCTAGTTGTTTGTTGCCACATACAGTGTTGTTCCTGAATGTAATTAACAATATCTTTTTTGTGTCGCATTGTATATCATTGTTGACTAGACAGACCTATTCTCCATTCAATTTTACATACAAAAAAGGTACTTTCAGTATTTGTCACTAAAAGCAGCAATTTTGGATAAAAACGCGTTTGACGGGAATTTTTAGAAGTTAGATCATTTTCGAGTTTTTGAAAAATAAGCGAAAAAATGTGTCTTATTGATTGTATGACCAGGTAACAAATTTAGTCCACATTCGACGATATGTTTAATTACTGATTTAATGTTGTCTATTAATTCGTTTTGACGTTGTGTCCAAGTTTTAACGTTGTGTCCATTCGACGTTATGTCCATTCAGCAAAGTGTCCAACGACTTTACACAGTAAATTATGGTTGTGTGTAACTACTTTTAAGATTTAAGATTATGGGAAGAGACAGACATGCATCAAAGTCAAGATCTCAGAATTCTTCCCTGTTACCATCAGAAAACGTAATGTCTGGAAATGAAAAAGAAGATGAGGAGGAGTGTGATTTCGAATAAATGAAACACTGACACTCTACACTTTATGGAGATGTAAAAATTTTAAGAAACTGTAATATTAAAATATTAAAGTCTACGTTTCGATCTCAACATGTGAAGAAGTGACTCAAGCAGTAGGAAAATTTGGCAAAACCTATCTTAATCATAGGGGACTTCAACGCCAAAAGAAGAAGAATCCAGCAAGAAATCAATGGAACTAATTAGGAAACTATGGATGTGAAGAACTTAACCCAAGTTGAGAAAGATTTATGGAATTTCTGGAAAAAGGAAAACTGTTCGTCATGAAAAAGAACACAGAAGATGGACGTGGATATCTTTAGAACCAAGAGCCAAAAAACTAAATATATTACGTACTTATTATAAATGAAAATATAATAGAAGTTGCTACAGTTATTAACCAAAAACAACGCGGGAAGTGACTACAGAATGTAGAGGATATGATTAAAAATACATAGATACTGGAATACAAAGAGGGAATGTATTTAGAAGATCTGAGTAATAATAGACAAAGAAAAATTAAGGCACCTTCACTCGAATATTAAAACACCTAATAAGAACTGCAAAACCACCCTAACATGCTTTTTTCTATTTGTAAGAGGAAACACTTAAGCGAAGAGGGTCTAATATTAATTAAACACTTGTACAAACTTTAAAGGTGGAATCTTTGACTAATTTTAAGATAAAAAGTTCATATAAACATAGGTTTGCAACATCTTGGTTTCTGAGATACAGGGTGTCCAAAAAATATTTTATTATATTTCGTCATTTTCAGCAATTATTGTAAACGCTGTTAACTAGTTTAGTCTTATACTTGTAAATAATCTAAATTTGTTACCTCGTCATACAATCAATAAGACACATTTTTTTGCTTATTTTTAAAAAACTCGAAAATTATCTAACTTAAAAAATTTCCCGTCAAACCCGTTTTTTATCCAAAATTGCTGCTTTTAGCGACAAATACTAAAAGTACCTTTTGTATGTAAAATTGAATGGAGAATAGGTCTGCCTAGTCAACAATGACGTACAATGCGACACAAAAAAGATATTGTTTATTACATTCAGGAACAACACTGTATGTGGCAACAAACAACTAAGATAATATTTGAGTTTATCGTCATCAATATACCCAATATCCTAAATTTTGTTCAGTACCATGTTACTTAACAAGAAATACAAGCAGAAAACCAAATAAAATAGTTTTTTTTGGCGCTGCCCTGTATCTCAGAAACCAAGTCATTGCAGACCCATGTTTATATAAACTTTTATCTTAAAATTAGTCAAAGATAAACCCTTTAAAATTTGTGTAAGTACATAATTAACACCCTGTATAATGGTTTATTGTCCATTTTTCTTTTAATTTAAGTAATTGTACAAAAACGAAGTCAATCGAGTTATAATTTGTTGCTTATAGTTGAACTAAAGTATTCGGCAAACAGTTGAGCATATTGAAACGCTTTTTTAGATACCTTTAGATAATTAATGGGAGCATATTGTTGCCTTTGTAAATAGCAAGCGCATCGCGTGCGTGACCCCAACCGCTGAAGGATGTTCGGCCGTTTATCTTCAAAGTCGACGACAGCGCGATCGCAGGCACGTTTTGTGTCGCAAAGGGTTTCCAATTGCTCGTTCCAGCGCCCCAGGAATTATCTAGGCAGTCAATTATGGGGAGTAGAATATGAGGCACAGACACGTGCTAAAGCAATACGTTATAATTAGCAATTAATACAACCACTAAATTACCCAGATAAATAGCAAAGAAAACTACTTATGGCGTAATCGGTCGGATTTATATTTCCACACTAATTTATCGTGCAATTATTGAAGGCACATTGAAATTTTATATGTAGTTTTTAGCTTCGTACAGCACCGCCAATCGCCCAAGATGAAGAAAAAGTTCCAAGATGTCGGCCCGTCGTTTCGATTAAAACTCCGGAAAATTCTGATCCACCAATAGGAAAATTCGTTTCAATGCGCGGTAATTTGATTCTCGTCGCCACCCAACTGTCGAATATTTTGGACCGTAACAAGTAATTTAGAATTGAATAAGAATTATAGTTTCATTTTTGAAAAACAGAAAGATAGCAATTTATTAATTTCTTGGATTTGACTGTGAGTTCGTAATAACCGTTCCATTGATAAGTATATATCAGTTGATTTGAGTTTTCTACATGAGCAATTAGTCCTTGATTGTTTTTACTGGTTCAATGAAACCAATGTGGACATTAGGTGTTAGGTAATATCAGATGATTATTTTTGGGAACAAATGTCGTTTAAAATGCTTCTACCTTAGAATTAACATCCAGAAATTCTAGAGTATCAACCCAGTTATAAGTTTATAATGTGACAACGAAGGGATTTAGTTGGATAGTGTAGGTACGTCTAATGCGGATGCAGAGTGAAAATGGAAGATGTATACTTACGGCAGTTTACGAGTTTTTATTATGAGAAGATCTTATGTACCGACTAAGCATGATTAAGTCAGAAATTGATGCTGAGTTAATTCAACTGATTGATGTGTGCCATACGGCTTTATTTATGTGCGGTTGAGTAGGTCGTGATGACGCGACAAGGTGTTGTGCTTCTCCATTGTCATCACATAGCAATTTGTGCTAATTAAATCCTGAGTTTGAGTTATGCATTTTTATGAACACAATAGCTTTTACTGTCTCTGAACTTTTCCCTCCCCAATTCTCATATTTAAGTAAGTAAGGGTGCACTATATAGTAGTAAATTATTATTCAAGAGGGAAAAAGTAATTAATTTTTGCTCGAGCTGTTTACTGGCATAGAGACATTTTGACTTTTCCTGAGTCTATTATTAGTATCAGTTTGCAATTAAAAACTCTTGATGGCTTCTCATATTTTCTGGGAAATGTAGAATGGTGTAAAAGACACAAACTCTCACTTTTTGGAAGTTATTTTAATGAGTGCGGTTATGAGCAGTGAACCAGATTCTGATGTTCCTTCGATCTACCGGTAATAATTGAAGCAGGAAAGAAGATTTGACGAAGAAGTAGAAGTATTTTCTTCGGAACAAATCAATAAATTCATGAATCAGATCATGAAGGAGTAGGCATTTTGCCAAACTTAGTAATAAAAATAAGAATAATAACAACAATAGCAACAAGCAGGAGACTAAGAAGAAGATCAACGATCAAACATTACATACATACATTATTAGAACAATAAGCACCGACGACATAATAGTAGAATTACGAAGAGTGACAAAGAATATAAGTGGAACGTAACTGGTTTAACAGAAACCAGAAGAAAAGGAGAATCATGTGTAGAGTTACTATCAGAAAACGTAATCTACTGAAAAGGAGGAGAATATGGTAGGCATGGAGGAGTAAATGCATAAAGTCATCTTCAAAATTGTAGCTTAGATAATAGTAAAATCTTTGACCTCGACATGTAAAGAAGTGACACAAACATGTTACAGATAGAACAAAAATAATATTTTTAGTAGTAGTTCGGAAAACCTACCTGTAGTTCTAATAATGAGTGACTCTTGGATGAGTACCTAGGATACCCAAGAGCTGCACCTTATAAACTGGGAAACAATTAAAACAGTAGGTAATAATCACAGGTATCCAAATATTACAAACGCATCAATATGCCCGAATAAACGCAAAGCCACTGGTTTATTTTTAACTAGCAGCTTGTTCTTACTTACAGTAAGATTTTATTGTTTAAAAATAAATAAACTAATCATCTCCATAGATATGCTCGTTATGAGAAAAATGCTTCCACAGAATTCCGAACTTCATATATTGATAGTGACCACTTAAAATTTTAAAATTTATACCCCAACTATTCATTTCAAAATTATATGTTACATTTTTTACGTTATTTTACGACAACGGCCATAAGCACGTTAAAATCACTCTTCTGATTAACGTCGCGCGTGGTCAGTATTTGGATGGGTGACCGCTTTGATACGCATTTACACGAAAACAACAAAGTTTCTTATATTATTGTTGATTTTAAATTCGCAACGCTAATATCAGCACAAGGAACAGTGATTGCTGTTTGCATAAAACGCAAAGTTAATAACTATAACTTCAATGCACGGTAGCCGCGTGTTAAAATGTTCGTTGGTTAAACCAGTGGGGGGCAATTACTTAACTGCAAAGCAAGAATGCAAGATGATTGAAAACGTAAAGTAGACCATAAAACGAAGAGAAGAATTTATTAAACCAGGTAAAACACGGTTCGACGATGTTTAAACAATAGAGGATTCAGGATAAAAGAGGACGGAACAAGGTATAAGCCAGGGGCCTCCTCCCGAATCTTTCATTAGTCTAATAATGTAAATTGTCTAGTAAGCCGTGCTGGTAAAAAAAAGTTCCGATCAATCAATCCAAACAAGAAGAGAAAATTTTCCTTGATTATTGACATGGGAATTTTCATGAGCCTAGTTATAATTATTATGGAAATCAAAATGTGCATAGTTTGCAAGTTTTTGAAGATACCATCTACAAAATTTCTTACACGGTTGGAAGTCCCTTGAAAGAAGTGTGTGTGAAATTAAACCATTTTATAACAAATACTAAATTTACTTATTAATTTCTTGCGTATAAAGTTGCTAGATACTCTTTGACTACATGTAGAACAGCCTCCTCAACTGAGTTCGATTTGTACGAAGTCTTCCTTATTTTAAAACAAATTAACGTAAAGAAGAAGTTTGTCGTTGAATGCCCTACTTAACATTAATCCCTCTTAATACGAAAAACACGTCACTTTTTGTTTTTCGATGTTGTATCCACATATTCCACATTGTGCTGAGAAGATAATTTCGGTATTATGTCCAGTTTTGGCGATATGTCCAATAATTGGTTTTGACGTTGTGTCCAAGTTTCGGCGTTGTGTCCATTAGACGGTTATGTCTATTAGGCTAAGTGTCCGGGTCCCACTTGGCAATCATGATCTAATACTTATTTTATGAATTTATTGATTTTTTTTCTAAGTAACATAAAAATCTGGGTCCTAATCACACTCACTACCAAAGGAGTGGGAGTAAGATGTTAATTCGTACGAATATAAGTTTACCAGGAAATATGCGAAACCGACCCTTCGTTAATGGCGAACTGATACTGATACTGATTTTAATAATGGACAGAGGAAAAACCATGATTTTCGCTCTCTATACCAGTATAAACAGGTCGGGCAAAATACTTTTTCCCCTCGAATAATAATTAACTATTAGTGCACTTAAATATAATAAGGCGTTAAACACGTTAAATAATTGTAGTCAAAACTGTTGAAGTAACTTCCCTTCTACTAATAACAACGCTAAGAAAACTATTACAAGGTGAAATAATTAAACTGCAATTAATATTTTGCAATATAAACAAAATACTATTAAGAACAATGTAATCACGAAAGTACTGCATGGTGTTTGGAGTATAATAGTTTAATAATGAAATTTTCTATAAAACAAGTTTATTGTGTGGCTTATGTTGTTTCCCCCAACTTTTAATTTTGTTCTACTTTACTTCGATGTGAATATTTTGGACGGTGGTTTAAAATTAATATGATTCTGGTTGAAGACCACCAAGCTTTCAGAGAGAAATTTTAACAAAATTTATGTTCAAGAATAATTGTTCATTATCATAAAACAATGCGATTGTTCTTATACGCATTTTACATAAAATCCACAATTACAATTTCTACATTACCTTCACTTACTTTCACCGATATTTAATTTTTATAAGTTTTGACGTTGGAATCGGTTAGTTTTGAAATAATAAAACACAAACGGTTTACCAAATCCTTTATTAAATGATTAGCCAAGTGCAGCTATTCAATAACGTGGGAAAACCCAAAACAGGATCTAAATTATACAATCTGAAAGTTTGCTTTCTTTATAGAGAATGTGCTAATAAAACGTCAGTAACACCCACCGTAAAAATTAGCTGCATGCAAGTTTAAAATTATATTTTTTCAAGGATATGCTAGTAATATGAACTTTAAAGAGTAAGATGAGTATATATAAAACACCGGATTTGGATCCGGGAGAAAGTTTAAACGAAATCAACAGTGGACGTTTTAAAAATAAAGTAATACTTTAAGACAATAGCCTGAAGGTGTTCGACACGTAATGTTGGGACATCGTAGCGAAAAAAACATTCGTGACTACTTTTTTAACGTTATTATTTAAACGGACGAAAGTGAGTCTTATTTTGTGTGACCTAACATTATAAATGCATTACTTGCGATTATTGCAACAATAAAACTTGAAGAAATTTCTAAATGAGTCCTTAGTACAACATTTTCTTATCTCAAAATCCTTGTATCTAAGTCTATGCAAAGACTAACCCATTTTATTAAATTTGGACGTTAATGAGAACGTTTATTTACTTATTCGTATATATATATATATATATATATATATATATATATATATATACATATATTTCAATAAAAGATTACATATTAAACGTATATGGTGAATCAAATGAGTTGATGTTTAAATGTAATCTGTAGGCTATCTATTTTTCTAAAATATTTTCAATCTGAAGCACTCCCGGTTATCCAGAAAGTCAACCATAACTTCGTTAATTTAAATAGATCACCTTGTATATTATTGAATGTCTTGGTAAATTCTGAATGAAAAACTATTAATATGCCACATGGCAATAATGAATACCTACCTACATTTCGAAATTATTGACTTTTGCTTTTTTAAATCAAATTTTGGAAATGCCAGGTTACTCCAAATTTCAACAAATTGTTTCGTAAGCGAATTTTGAATGTGATTGCTAATAATCCTCATAAGGTACGATAGGATATAAATAAAATTTAATATTGTTTTATAGAATGTTCAAAAACATGATGACACTTTTAATATATAGTTATAATTAATAAACTCTATCAAAATCTGTTAGAAATTTTAAAGAAAATCAAGCAAAAAACAACAACAAAAGTTTAATAACAAAAATTGAAGAGTAGCTTTAAGGAGTCATATTTATTTTTTTGAATTTTAATATTTGTCAAAGTGTTTTCATTGCAAACCACTAAGTAATACAGCTACCGCATGGGTATACAGGGTGAATGTTGCGTGAACCAGAAATACAGGCCCACTAAACAAGGAACATTAAAACAATGTCCTGCAACATTCAAACTAAGTAACAAAATTAACATTGGTTCTACATCACATCAACATTGTGTATAAAAATAATATTGAACATGAAAATAACATTACAAAAACACAATAAGTTGAACATGTGTTAAACATTATTAGTACGACATACAGTATATAAACAGGTTTTTTGGCAGAACTACACATTGTTCCAATACTAACAAACTTGTGAAAGAGTATCACAAGCTTGCAGAAACATAAAACATTTTCCTAGACAGATAAAAAAAATGTGTAACTGCGTTACATTACAACTAACAAAATATTAAGAGAAACGTTGCAAAAAACCAACTACTTTTCTTTCATGACATTTTTTGTATAACTGATGTTCTTGTAGATACCGTTAAAACAATTATAATGTCACGTGACCCACTAAACAAAGAACATTAAAACAATGTTTTGTAACATTTGAATCAAGTAACAAAATTAACATTTTATTTTAACATTGGTTCTACATCACGTCAACATTGTTTATGAAAATAATATTTGAACATGTAAATAACAGTACAAAAATATAATAAGTTGAACATGTGTTAAACATTATTAGTACAACACTACAGTAAGTTAATTTTTGTGCAATATAGTATAAACAAACTTTTTGCACAGAACTCGACAGATAAAAAAAATGTTAAAAAAACAATATTTTGAGAGAAACAGTTCGAAAAACCAACAACTTTTCTGGGAAAATCTATATAGGTTAACTGTCCTTTTGGGTTGACAGATTATGCTCAAATTCAAATCGGAGCTGTGCTATTATAAATAAGACTCATATGCAAAGTTTTATAAAAATCGAACCGGTGGTTTCCTTGATATCTCCTCCCAGCCGTTTGCTCAACAGGCAAAATGTTTTTCTTTTCTCCATTATAACGTACATACTAGGTCTAATTTGTCGGAAAAAGAGAAAGAATAGAGATAATAAAATTTTTGGTTTTGGAAACTATTGCGTAACTCTCTAATCTTATTGATAATTGTGGAGTAATAACATTTGCGTGCACATTATGTTTTGGACGTTTAGGTTATATTTTATGTTTATTTAATTTGAGGTAATTTATAATGTGTTTAGTCGCTTTTAAGTTTTGTAACTATTTTGAATTGATTTATATTTACTCAAAATTACTTTCGACACCTAAGTGAAAATTTAAATTGATAATAAGTATCCTACCGCTGTGAAACCCGTACCATCAGTGGGAACAGCCAAGCGGTAGACGCGTCCATATGACAAACTGAACCACCGCAGGCGCGCTGGTTCGAATCCAGTTGACGGCGAGAGATTCTATCCAGCCAATTTAAAAAAAAGTTAAATCAAGATTCAACAACGTGATAACATAAATAGTTACGAACAATAAGACAAAAATAGTTACGTTTATTGTACACGTTGTTATACAATATTTTAAGTTGACATAGTTACAACGTTGGTAATATGTTACAAAAAGCAGTTAAATTAAAATTATCACAATGTTACTTTTTTAATGTAACAATTGTTCACATTTTTACCTTGACATAATCTGTTATGTCAACATTAAATAAACGTTGAACTGCTTTAAATGGAAACGTTACAATGTAACATTGTAATGTTAAAGTTCCGTTTATGTAATGTTTTTATGTTTAGTAGAGAGTGCTATGTCTCAGTAATTGCATAGTGAATCAAAAAATAGTTATAAGAAAGTTGTGTATAACTAAATAAAAAAAAAAACTTTTATTTGAAGATAAAACGTGTAACATAATTATTTTTGCAAATTTTCCAAGAATGGGAAAATCTATGTAGAACTGCCTTTTTGGGTCGACAGATTATGCTAAACATCAAATCGGATCTGTGGCTATTATAAATAAAGACACATATGCAAAGTTTTATAAAAATCAAACCGGTGATTTCCTTGATATCTCCTCCCAGCCGTCTGTCCATCAGACATAATATTTTCTTTCCTCCATTATAACTTACATACTAACTTTGTCGGGAAAAGTGAAAATATAGGGATCTTAAAATTTTTGTTTGGAAACCGTTGGGTAACTCCCAATTTTATTTATAATTAATGTGGAGTAGTAACATTTGAGTGCACATTATGTTTAGGACGTTTATGTTATATTTAATTTTTACTTAATTTGAGGTAATTTAATGTGTATTTAGACGCCTGTGAGTTTTTGTAACTATTTTGAATTGATTTATGATTTGCTCGGATATTATTTACCGATACCTAAGCGAAAATTTAAATTAATTATTAATCAGTGGGAGAATAGCATAGCATAGCCTAGCGGTAGAAGCGTCAATTAAAAAAACTGAACCACTTCAGGCGCGCTGGTTCGAATCCAATTGACGGCCAGAGATTGTATCGAGCCAATTTAAAAAGGCAAATCAAGATTACAACAACGTGATTATAATATAAACAGTTATGAACAATAAGTAAAAATAGTTATGTTTTATTGTACACGTTGTTACAGTATTTTAAGTTGACATAGCTACAACGTTGGTAATATGTTACAAAACGCAGTTGAATTAAAATTATCACAATTTTAACATTTTTACCTTGACATAATCTGTTATATCAACATTTAATAAACGTTGAATTGCTTTAAATGAAAACGTTGTTTTGTTTATGTGATGTTTTTATGTTTAGAGGAGAGAGGTGTTGAACATGTACGTTTTATTTTAAAATTACTACAGGTCCAAATAGAGACTTTTTACTAAAGGAGGCTTATATTTTTATCAGTGCAAGTAAGGTCAAATTTTATTCAATAAATGAAAGTGCATCGATTAGTATAAAAAAAATTATTTTGTTTTATTTCTATATCTGCAGCCGTTTCCTGTTAGTATATACTTTATATAATAACTTCACAATAATCAGTTAAAGGTTGTCGTAAATATGGCTTCCTCATTGATAGCACATTGCCGATTAGTGCTAATGAAATGCGTTGGAGTTTAAGTTCTGCATTTGTTTTTGGGCACAAGTTCAACTTTTTGCTACCTTCTGAATTCTTTTTTCATCTTCCACTGCTCATATTTAAGCAATGGGTTCACTATAATAGTTAATTATTATTTCAAAATGGGGTTAAAAGTAAATTGAGTTTTGCTACTGCTGTTTAATGGCGTAGAGAGCAAAAATCTTGACTTTTCGTATATCTATTATCAGTATCAGGTTGCAATCGAAAAACTATTATGGTTTCTCATATTTCCTGGTAAAAATTAGATTCGTGTGAACTTTTTAACTCCCACTTCTTTGGAAGTTACTTCAAAGTATCAGGATTATGAACATAATTACGGGAAAATCAAGGTACAAATAAATTAACACAGCTCTACAAAAAAAAAAAGTTTTGTTGCCCTGGATATCTTAGCAAATTTTGATGTTTTCGAAGTGCCCAGATTACGAATTTATTCATGAAATTATTGGATGTGCTCTTGTTTTCATGATTATATTGCATATCTTATATTTTGATCAATTATCGGCTTGATTGCAATAAAAAAATTTTCCAGCTATGATTAGGGTTCTGCGCACTTTTTTTCGCGCATAGCAAATATCACGTGATCCCCGCGGCTTAGGCCCATATCCAGCAGAACAGCTGATCTCAGTTATTCGACATATTGAAGTACTTAGACGTGCATCTGTATAAGTTGCCGTGTGTCAATACTTTGTTTCGTTTACTGAATTTTCATTCTAATATATTTTTTTTGTCTTTTTTTAAAACATGAGTTCATCACGAAGAAAGTGTAAATATAGTACTGATTTGTTTTGTTATATTTGTGGGGTTTATATAACGAAAAACGAAGAGAAATATCGACAGACTTCGTCAAGGAGACTTATGCCGAATATTTCGGTTTTAAAATGGATAAATTAGATAAGGCATGGGTTCCTCATAAAGTCTGTAAGTCTTGTGTTGGAGTCTTTACGGTTGTGGAGGAAAGGAGAACGTGCTGGATTAGATTTTGGTATTCTGTCTGATGATCTGGATGGAGCCTAAAAAATCATTTCGATGATTGGTTACTTTTGCGTAGTAGATGCGAAAGGTTTTAATCGAAACCAAACGGTGGAAATATCCAGATTTACAGTCTACAAAATGTCCTGTTTTACACAATGAAAATCTTCAGCGGCCTATATACGTTTCAAAAGTAATTCGGATACCCTCAGAAACAATGATGTTGCCAAATTCACAGAAATCTGTACAGTCTACCAGGTGGAAGTGAATGGGAGGGTGAAACATCTACGCCAAAGTTATTTTCTCGAAAATGAACTCAGTGATTTAATACGTGATCTGAATTTATCAAAAAAGGATCGGAAGCTGTTAGAGCTTTACAAGATTGGAAAGAAAGAAATTTATTAGCACCGATGGTAACAATTACCACATATAGAACACGCGAAAGTGAGTTACTACAATACTTTTAGTGAAAATGAGGAACTAGTGTAGACTGTAATGATGTCATGCGAAGCTGCTTCTGGATATGGGCTCAAAGGAATACAAACCTACTGAGTGGCGCCTATTTATTGACAGTTGTAGAAAGAAGTTTAAAATGCGTCTTACTGCACAATGGAAATAAATATGCATCAATTCCGATTGCCCATTCTACAAAACTCAAAGAAGAATACGAAAATATAAAATTAGTTTTAGAAAAAATTAATTACTCGGAGCATCAATGGTCGATCTGCGTGGATTTCAAAATGGTTAATTTTTTACTCGGTCAACAAAGTGGATACACGAAATACCCTTGCTTCATTTGCATGTGGGACAGTGAGAGCAAAGCAACTTCATTGGAAACAAGATGTTTGGCCTGTAAGAAATTCTTTAACGGTCGGGTAAAGCCAATGTAATCACGGAGCCGTTGGTAAGCAGAGACAAAATCATACTTCCACCATTACATATCAAGTTAGGAATGATGAAGCAATTTGTGAAAGCGTTGGACAAGGAAGGAGATTGTTTCAATTACATTTGTAGAAAATTTCCGAAGCTTAGTAGTGGAAAAGTTGAAAGGTGGAATATTTGATGGGGTCCTCAAATACGGCAATTGATGAGAAAGATACAGATTTTATCAAAGCTATGACTATTACGGAAAGTGAAGCTTGGAAAAGTTTCGTGTTTTGGTAGTTAGAAAATTTCCTAGGTAACCATAAAGCACCAAATTATGAAGAAATTGTGCGAAGTATAGCTGACAAACTTTCAGACTCTTGGAGCAAATATGAGTATCAAGTTACACTATCTCCGCAATCATCTGGACAAATTTCCGGATAATCTAGGAAATTATAGTGAGGAACAGGGAGAGCGGTTCCACCAGGATCTAAAAGTGATGGAAGAAAGGTATCAGGGTCGATGGGATAGCCACATGATGGCAGATTACTGCTGGTCCTTAAAAGAGATTGTCCGCTGGAAAATTATAAAATAAAAAGCTCTTAAAAGGCGTTTTATAGAAATATAACCTGTTTTTTATTTTTTATTTTTGTATTGGATGTAAAATTCCTGGTTTATCAGAACATACTGAGTTATTTAAGTGTAAATCATGTGTTTTTTAGTTTTTTGAAAGTGTAGCTCAGATAATAGTAAGAAAATCTCCAAAAAAACTGATATTGAAAACAATACAGAGTCTAGCTTCCATCTCAACACATGGCAAAGACAGTGACAATAAATCAGTAGAAAAAATTCGGCGAAAGCCCACTCTAATCATAGGGGACTTCAACGCCAAAGGATTAAATCAAACAAGAAACCAAAAAAAATAGGAGACTGAATATGAAGAACGCAAACCCAAGAGGTGAAAGATTGATGCAATTACCGGGAAAAGAAAAATGTTTATTGTGAACACATGTTTTGATAAAAAGCACACAGAAGATAGATGCCCAGACATAAAACCAAAATTCTAAATAGAAGTTGTTAGAGTTAGGTGATCAAGTAACAACCGGAAGTGATCACATGAATGTTAGAGGAATTAACAAAACTACAAAAAAGATATTTAGAAGATATGATTTAAAAATAGACAAAAAAAAATTAAAGCTACCGAATACCAAAAATAATATAAAAAGATGGGGAAGAGTATAGAAGGAATAAAGTCGATACTTGACAACAATGCAGAAACGTCATTGGAAAGCAAGAAAGCAAAATGTAATGGAAAACGTAAGAAAAGTTGGATAGAAAAGAAGAGAATAAATTGTCACACCAGGAAAAATACCAAAGAAAAAGGAAAAAGAATTGATTAAAAATGCACTAGAAAGAAAAAAAAAGATAAGAAGTGTTTATATGAAAACAACAATAGGAGGAGAAAATCAATACAGTTTAATCAGATCTGGGACATTTATTAGCTCCAACAAAGAGGCAAATTCTATATTCATATAAAAGAAGTCAGAGAGGGAACATCATATCCCCGAAATTATTTATTTTAGTCCTGGAAGACATATTTAAAGAACTGGAATGGACGGGGAAAGGAATGAACATAAACGGAAATTCTGATAGCTAAAAATGGTAAAACATTCACATAATTTTGCAACAACTAAGTGACAAATCACAAGACCTGGAACAAAAAACTAACAAGAACTGAAAGAAAACTTAGGAAACAATAAGAAGAAGAAAGAAACATAATGGTGGGAAATAAAAGTAACAGAAATGGTTGATAAATATTTATACCTCGGACAAGAAACAACACTGACCAAGAAAAATCAAACTATGAAGGTGACTACGAGAGTAGGAATTAAAAAAGAGTTGCTTTTGGAAGACTTGACAAATAAAACATTCCCTTAATTTACAAAAGCCTTTTGGTACGGGAAAAGAATTTGTGGAAAACAACACGGGTCGATAATATCAACACAACAGGGTTTAGGATAGTTTCTAAACTTTTTAATTTTCTCAACCGTGCTGGGCCTTTTATAGGGAGGCTTGGTAGGATGCAAGTAAAACACCATAAGTATTTTTGGTTGCCGACGTTTAGACCGCTGATTTGTGCGGTCTTCCTCAGGGCTCAAAAACTCGTTTGTGTTATAATTGTTTTAATTACGCCCTACCTAGCGTCCCTATAGAAGGCCCAGCACTATGAAGAGATAACTTTAACGCTAGAATAGCGGAGAAGGGGGGAATAATGGTAGATGGAGAATAAAAGAAGAGTGTTAATAGATAAGAAGATAAATAGACAAGGAAATACTTATTGATGAAATGTTAAATAATATTAAACGTAAATATGGAAAAAGGGGAAAAGAGGAATACACTTTTACAAATGGAAGTGTAATAGACTATGTTAGTGAACGGGCAAGTGATAGAAGAAATAGAAAATTTTAAAGGAGGAGAGGAGATAGAATCTAATTACCAACCGTTAGAGTTAACGTTAAAATGAGAAAATAAAGAAGTAAGAGTGGAAAACGAAGTGTGGAAAAAAAAATATGGACAGTAGAAAGTATAAAAAATATAAGAAGGAAATAGAACAAAATGAATGTGAAAAAAAGGAGTAGAAGAAGAGGCAAAAGAAATGAGAGACGAAATGGAAAATAAAGTAGTTATAAGAAGAAGTACTTATCATGTAAAAAAGATAATCAAATAAATGGTGAGGGAGTGGTATAGAGAAAAAAAAGGCAAAAGAGCTATGAGAATGTGGAAAAAGAAAAAATAGACTGGGAGCTTCTAAGAAGTACGAAAAAGAAATACAAAGAAAATGTGAGAAAAAAAAGAAGAAACATAAGGAGGAAATGGAAACGCTCATAAAAGAAATAAAGATGAGGGAGAAATATGGAAGGCACTAAAGGAGGAAAGAGCAGAGGAAAAAAAAATAGAAACCAAGATATATTTGGAGAAGTGGAAGGAATACATTATAGATCTAGATTTAGAATTTACCATCGAAATTGTGTTTATATGACTTTGTCAATAATTTTTTGATATGTTGGAGGTTGCTTTGAAAAACACAATCATAACATCTTTGGCTATTCTCGCTTCTTGTGTTTAGTTCCGCGCATGTTTGTTTTTCACAGAAACTAATCGAGATGGTTCCATATATTGCATCATAACTTTACCCCTTTTGAACTAGATGACTTTCGCATTTTCCAGCAAAATATCATACAATTTTATTTTCAACATTTCACCTTCTTTACAGACACTAGTCTCATCTTAACATTTTCCCCAGAAAGAAATCGAAATGGTTCGATATATTGCATTGTAACTTCACCCCTTTCGAAGTAGATGATTTTCGCATTTTCAAGCAAAATACCCTAGGATGTTATTTTCAATATATCTCTTTTTTGACAGACACTAATTTCAATTTAAGTTTAAGAAGTTATCTTTACCAGAAGAGACCAACGTTTCCAACTATTTGCTTGTTTTGTCTCCAACTCAATCATTTCAAAAAGTGTTGATAATCTAAATATATATAGTCCATTATTTTATAGTCGATTTATACAATAGTAAACTTACACTCGAGTTTTTCCACTCCTGAAGAATCCCAAAAAGACAAAACAGCTGTCGAGTGTTTCTCGGAGTTTGTTTGGTATTGTATAATCCCTTGGAAACTTACAGCAGGCGATTCAATTGTTATTTTTGCAAACATTTAGTTGGCTATGATAATCAAACAATCAACAATAACTGCTTACACATCTGTCGACAAAGCTGCTTTAATGTATTTAATTACTTGGTATCAATTAATTTAATCGTCAAGGTCTCCATCACATCACATTACTTTTATGTTAAAAACAATTCTTCATTACCTATAAAATAATATTGAATTCAATAATCAGAAAAGTTGTAGGTTTTTGTGCGATAGTATACTTTGCTTCTGTTGAAAGTATCTTCATACTACAAACTGTAAAAGTAGACTTTGACGAAGAAAACGGGTCTATATGTACATTACTCTAGCATTGACCAACATTCAATAATGTCAAAAAGTCCATTCAAGCTGGTAAGACCTTTTTTAATTTTGTTTTGTTGGTCATAGTTAGCTAGATATTACCACATTAAAAATAATTTTTATAAAAATACGTAATAACTTCAAAACCGTATGAAATGAGTACAGGTAATGCTTATATCAATCGATCACAAAAAAATTTCTGAATCAACCTGTTAAATAATATTTAGTATGTTCCATTTAAAAAAATCGACTTCTTGCTATTTGAATTTCGCTTACTTTGAGAATCAATGGTGGACATCCTGAATACACTGAACATATTTTGATCACAGTAATGAATAAAACTAAGTTTCTGTTATAAGGAAACCAAATATAATTTTTTTATCTTAATAAAGTTCAAAAATATGAATTTTTAAAAAATATCCTACAAACCAATATTTTTTAAAAAATTTAACAATATTTCAAAAACTTTGCGAAGTAGATATTACAAACCTTAATAAAAGTTGTTTTATATTAGGAGCTAAATACAAAAATATCATAAAAAACATATCTTTCCATTTAACATAAAGAAGTTGATGTCGACTTCCGGCACAACCGGAAGTGCAATATAAGCGAAACTATTTTACAATTAAAGATCAGTATAAATAATATATTATCACAAAGTTTCAAAATTTAAATACGATTTGTTCTCCATAAACGTCTAATAGGCCACTTTGTTTGGGACACCCTGTATATAAAATTTGTGCGGAACCTACTAGATGACGTTACAGCAATTGTTAATGATAAATAATAACAAAAGCAGAACATTTATTTTTACTAATTATTCAATCACCAAAAGACTCACATAAAAATTTTGATTCGCACTTAGCTAGCAAAAATTTTGAGTCCGATTCTGAATACATCTTCAATTTTTCAGTAATGGTATTGGCTTAAGCTTTAGTTCTAAAACTTCTTAGATCAATAATTTTTTTCTTTCCTACTTTATTCTAACGGGGATAACTTGAAACAAAAAGTCATACCAAAACCTGAACGCGAACAATAAAAAAACAGTAGAAAGACCTAGTCTATCCAATTCATTACCATTTCCGCAATGGTTCATACATTTAATTCTTTTTAACAATTTAATTTTTTTCTTTGTTTATAAATCATTATTTTCAATAATATAAACCTTCCTTTGCTGCACCCAAAAATCTTAACAAAAATTGGAAAAAAGTTTCATATATATATACAGGGTGTTAATACTAAGTGGTTACACCCGAAAAATGGCAGTTAGATCTCGATTAAAATAAACAACTTTTTTTAATTACAATTTTTGATTTTGTACCCCGGTTCAGTAGTTATAGCTCTTCTTTATGTTTTTCGAAAATCGTCATAACTCCTTTATTTTTAAGGACTATTAATAAAAATAAAAGTTTCTGGAATTAGCTTTTGATTCTCTTAGAACATTTAGTATTTACAACTATTTTGTATTTTTTTCAAATAACAAAATGGCGACCGATCAAAAATTTCAAACCAAAATATTTTGATAACCACTCGATAGATTTTTTAAGTACAAAATCAAAAATTGGAATTTAAAAAAAGTTGTTTATTTTAATGAGATCTAAAACTGCCATTTTTTCGGGTGTAACCACTTAGTATTAACACCCTGTATATATAAGCAACTTTTGCCGACAGGTATGTAAACCTGTTGCTTACATTTATGTAAGTGAACGCTTTCACGAGTCGACACTAGATGTCGAAAAGGTTATCGTTTATATATACAAGGTGTCCAGAAACTCTCCTGACAAACGAAGACCGGAGATTCCTCAGATAATTTTAAGACAATTTAACCCAATTCACCTAGTCCGAAAATGCTTCCTAAGGGTGCTAGAGCTTTTTGAAGATGGCGCCTTGTAAATAGTTTTTTTTTAAATACCTCCAGAACGCTTCTACTTATAAAAGCAAAAACTGGAATGCTTGTTTAGCCTTCAGAGATGAATCGATTCCATCAATTGCGAATTTCTAGTACCGGTCATAGGCGTCCGTTTTGGGTAGGTCAACGGTTATTTTAACGCATAACTTTTTTGTCTTTAACTTTTAAGCATTTGTGACACTAGATTATTAAATTTTCAGGTATTCTAGTACTACAAGGTACTCTTACTTTAAGTCATTAGGATACACCGTTTTCTAGAAAAATGAATTTGAAAATTTTTGTTTTTTGTCATTAAAGGTAAATTTATATTTTTGCACTAGTTGGCTCTGAACTGCCAACAAAAGTAAAACCTACGTTTTCATGGTCAAATTGTTGTCAGTTCGCGAAGTTTACCTTTTAATTTTTACTTTACCAGGCGCCATCTTCAAAGAGCTCTCGCTCCCTTAGGAAGCATTTTCGGACTAGGTGAATTGGGTTAAATTGTCTTAAAATTATCTGAGGAATCTCCTGTCTTCGTTTGTCAGGAGAGTTTCTGGACACCCTGTATATATATAAACGATAAGGTTTTCGACATCTAGTGTCGACTCGTGAAAGTGTTCACGTATGTAAATGTTAGCAACTTTGCCGACAGGTATGTAAAGCAGTTACATAGTCGATTCTTCAATAATTATAGCCAACATAACAGTAGGCAAGTATAAACATTTCGAATCGCCTGCAGTAAAGTACGCAAGAGGTTGTACAATAGCAAACAAACACTGAGAATCACCCAACAGCTGTTTCGTCCTTTTGGGACTCATCCGGAGTGAGAGAACTCCAGTGTAAGTTCACTATTGTACAAACGCGCGCTGTCGACTATATGCCCTACTGGAGGGATCAGGACTAGGGTGTTCGTTCACGTAAGGACCGTCTCTATAGGGCTTGTGGTGATCGTAATAAGGTTTGGGATAAAATGGTTAAGGGTAATTATGATGATGATAGTGATGGGGTTTATTAAACAAAACCTGACTCAGTTCTTTTTGTAGCTCCATAAAATATTATGACAATTTAAGTTAACAATATTTAACCGCGAGTAAGGGAAAAAGACAATTTTCTGCTCAAGCTATTAATTAAAGAAAGTTTGTAATGTTTCCTACCAATTTAAAACCTTTGACTTCATCGTTCCACAGTACGTTTCCACCTAGGCTATTTTTGAAACAAACATTAATTTATAAAATGTTGATGTATGTCCTAGATGAATATGTGACTGTGCCCTTGATGATTGTGTTGAGTTCTTTTTACGCTCTGGGAAGGCTTTGATGATGACCAGATCCAAACACCATAGTCGTAGTTTCTCAAGAAGCACATGGAATAATGTAAATCTGTAGTTTATATTTTTATTTGAATTAAAACCATAAAAAAACAGTCAGTCCGACCCACCTGAGTAAGAACCTTAAGAATATTATTCGCCAACGCATATGTATGGTTTAATTCCTCGTAAGTCGTAAGTGATCGCAGAAATAATAAAACATTCATAACTTTCATAACAACTTAGCGAATGCTCACGTTTCAGTAATGATTCATTTAAACCTAACGCATAATAAACACTTCTTGCGTAATTCTTATCGAACTCATCGACTGCGTAACAACGCTACTCTTAAGCTTTCGTATGAATGAACCGTACTTCTTGTGCAATTGGGAATTCAGCTCCTTTAGTCTTTAACTATCAGAAATTCCACATTTAGCAACCCGCTGTATAAGACGACTTTAATACACACGCACGAAAATCTAGAACAAATCATTTTCACTATAGTCTCCCCCGATCGTTCAAGTAAAAGAAAATACGTAATTAATAATTAATAAGCGAAACGAGTTGATAAAAGGGAATTAAAGAAGTATGTAGAGCGGACGTTTTCAAATAAATTATTCTTAAGCAATAAATACACAAATATTTGTTTTACAATCAGTAGAGAGGGTACCCGTAAAATCCGGGAAAATACCTAGAAGTCAGTTCCGATCAACCCCTACTTATACAGTTTCATGATAACCATGGTATGATGGTATATAAAACCAAATTCGGTGACATGCAGTCATCAGTAAGTGTTTAAGAAGGCTTATAGAAAGTGAGAACCTACGCAAGAAGGGAAACTATATATACACCATCAGGTGAAAAGAAATTCTTCAGTGTTGTTTGTTAGTGCTATTGAATCGCCATTTTTGCAACCCACTAGGATATTAAGGTATTTATTTAATTTTTTGTAAATAAATATTAAATATTATCGGGAACTGCTTAATTTTTTTTCTTCTAAAAATGTAACAATGAAATGCGCGACCGTGACCTCCATCAAAAACAATCTTGAGAAAGTAAGTAAGAATAAGTCTTTTTTATTTTCTCGACAATTGTATCCAATCTCTCATTGTAAACAACACAAACATGCATTTAGATTTACATAACGACATTTGGCTTTCATTTAACAAGAGAAATTTCAATTAAGCATAAAAAACAAAACAGCATCGTCAACAACACGTAATCTCACAAGAAAGAAAGTGGAAAGAAAGTAAAAGCAATGACCTACTTAGAAAGAGACTATTATAATTAATCAAAGCGAAGGCGTCGACGGATTTCACTTTTCGTGAACTAATTTCGAATTTTTTGTTTGCATTGCAGATATGAAGTTGGTTTTGTTCATTTCCACCCTTATGGGGTTGGTCTTTCATATAACTAATGCAGATGAGATCAATTGGTCGTGGGATAACGACGATGGATTTAAACCAACTGACGATTTAAATCGGGACGAAATTGAAACTGCCGAATCTTCCCAAACATCGCAAACATCTGATAACTCAACTGGAGTCGAAGAAATTATCAACAACATTTTATCGTCCAGCAGGCAAGGAAGAAATCTCAATGGCTACGATGAATTATACAGCGATCCCAACGTTCAAGAGGCCCTTCAAAAAGGCGACGACAGCGAAGCCCGAAACATCATCAAAGATAAATTGTGCAGTCTAGGTTTGATGCAGGTACTTCTTACTACATCCAACATCATCGTATAACTAAAAGAACTTATTTTCAGTGCGAGGGTGAATTCGTACAAGGCAAACGACCTTACATCTCGCCAGAAGATTTAGTCTACGCCCAACCCGTTGATATCAAACCGATCGGTCGACCCATCCCTTCGATTCCAGTTAAGCACCCGCTCCGTAACAATCCTTACGGACCTCCTCGCCCATTATCAGGACCTCCCTCAATTCCACCTAAATTCGGACCGCCGTTAAGTCCTAACTCACCACCACGCCGAGGTTACGGCCCTCCACAAAAACCATTCTACAATCCTGGAAAACCATTTTTAAACGGACCCCCAGTCGGAAGTTACTATGAAGAATCCGAAGGATTTTTATCAAAACCTCCCGGTCCTATTTACAATCAACCAATAGAACCCGATCACACTTACGATTTTGAACAAGTCTCAACTCACCATTCGTCTTCACACGGTGATAAAAAACCGGTCGAAGTCGTAATTAAAGCACAGAACGGTCCCGGCGGTGCAGCGGGTCTTCAGCAACACGTCCATCACCATTTCCATCATACATCCGGAAATGCGGATATTAAAGTACCGGTTCAATCAGCAGTCGCCGGAAACATTTTAGGCTCTCAAGATTCCTTATTCAAACCTGGATCCTTTGGATCACACACCGATGCATTTTACAAAAAATACCGCGAAGATTCATCTTCAAACAAATTCAATCCATCTTTAACAATTGGTGGTTCCGGTTTTTCAGGCAGCTATGGTGGACAATCTACTGTTAACTACGGGGGCCAGAGTATTGGAAACTATGGAGGCGGACTTAGTTCATTTGGTGCGAGCAAACCAGTATCCGAAGATTATTCTCCTCAAACGTTTGACAACAGTTTTGGCGCATCAGTAGGACTATACGGGAATACGGGATTGTACAAAAAAGAATTAAACATTAACGGAGGTTTAAACACGGTTCAATCGAACTTCTTACAATCGACTTACGCCGGTAACTACAAGGGTCTTGAAAATTACGATTGCGTGTGTGTACCATTCAATCAGTGTCCATCGCACGACGTAATTGGTCGCAAAGATGACCTGTATTTAGCAATCGATCCGAGAAATCTCAAGCACGACATAGATGCTCTCACGGAAGAACGAGTAATTACCGATGGAAACGGCACAATGACCGTTGTGAGAGTGCCTAAAGAAGCAAACGATAAAGACAGTTTGACAACCGATAATAATTCAAAGGTAGTCAAAAGGGAGGCTCCTCTTGCCAAAGACAACTCGACACAATATGAAGCAGTAAGTATTATTTTGTTATTGGCTAAGTTCTTAGAACACCTCAAGCTTTGTAACTATAAACCTAACTAAGCTAATTATTGTTGTCTTAAACATGTTAGTTACAGATTGATACCCAATATCCACCGCCTTCTTACCGTCTGTTAATTAACTAACACCTTGGGGTGTTGGATTTCAAAGTCACGATATCCTAATTAAATTCGTGCATTTTTACAGCGTCAAAATTTAGACAACAGGCGAGTGAAACCAACATTTGGCGTCTCGTTTGGATTGCCATCTCAAGGAGGCGGTGGATATCCTTTAAATCCTTTTGGACATTATCCTTTAGTAAATCCTTATGGAAGTACAATTGGAGGTGGTGGAATTAATTTGGGACTCTTGTCAGTCAATCCTCTTTTATCGGTTCAAGTGACCAAAGACGATTACGGAGAAAAAATCATAAAACCTTTCGTAAACTTGCACGTTACACCTAACGACTTTTTGGTGCACAAATTAGACAATTTCTTTACTTTTAAAAAGGAGGCCTTGTTTAATAAACCCCATCACTACAATCATCATCATAATTACCCTCAACCGTTCTATCACAAACCTCATTACGATCATCACGAGCACTATAATGACGGTCCTTACTTACATGAACATCCTGTTCCAATACATCATCCAGAATACGAAGGCCCGCCGATTCATAACTTTCATCCTGGAAATTATGCACCAGCGTTTGGTGGTGATTATGAGGGCGGGTACGACGAAGAGTTTTATGGGCGAAAGGGTAAAGAATTGAATCAAAATAACTACGATTATGACAATAATCCCTTATACGATCAATATCAAGAACAGTACGACAACGGACAACGTCAATACGGTCACAATTATGAAACTAACAATAGTCGTAAGGGTAAAACCATAACTTCATCCAATCCCATAAAGTTTCCCAAAAATCGTAAAAGACGCGATGTCGATGTTAAAAATAACCGAGAGAAGGTGAGATGTAGCTTTAACATTTTGACTTTGCATTGTTTTAGAAACATTTTTAACTTTATTTATTTATTTTCAGCGTCAAGCTCATTATCTTGGAGGAGGAAATTACGGAAGACCGAGCACTTGCGGACCTCGACATGTTTGTTGCAAAAGACCGTTAAGACCAAATATACCGACACCTGGTGTAGGAAATTTAAACCAGTGCGGAACAAGACATTCCCAAGGCATTAATGGTCGTATCAAAAATCCTGTGTACGTTGATGGTGACAGCGAATTTGGCGAATATCCTTGGCAAGTTGCCATATTAAAGAAAGATCCTAAAGAAAGTGTTTATGTGTGTGGTGGCACACTGATAGATTCTTTGCACATAATCACGGCAGCGCATTGCGTGCGAAGGTAAGATTCTTATGCAATATTTTCACAACAAACTAATTTTTCAATTGCAGTCATTCTCCGTATGATATTCGAGTACGTTTGGGCGAATGGGACGTGAATCACGACGTTGAATTCTACCCTTATATTGAACGAGATATTACAGCTGTTGAAGTGCATCCCGAATTTTATGCTGGAACTTTATATAATGACTTGGCGTTGATGCGAATGGACAAACCCGTGGATTTTGCAAAGTACCCTCACATCAGCTCGGCTTGTCTTCCTCATCCGCAAGAAGATTTTACCGGCCATCGTTGCTGGACTACGGGATGGGGTAAAGACGCTTTTGGTGAATTTGGCAAATACCAAAACATCTTAAAGGAAGTCGATGTACCAATCATACCTTTCGGACAATGCCAACAGCGTTTACAACAAACCAGGTTGGGCTATGACTTTAAACTGCACCCAGGATTTCTTTGTGCCGGTGGAGAAGAAGGCAAGGACGCTTGCAAAGGCGACGGAGGTGGTCCGATGGTGTGCGAACGTGGTGGTGTTTGGAAAGTGGTTGGTGTTGTCAGTTGGGGAATTGGATGCGGACAACCTGGCGTTCCCGGAGTGTACGTCAATGTTGCACATTATTTAGACTGGATTCGACAATTAACTCAAAGATTTTAAAAGTACTGCAAACACAATTAATTACTAAGCGTAGTTTTAAGTTCTAATTTATTGTTAAAATTTTTCTACTACTGTAGATGAATTTATTAACTTTTGAAACGGATATAAATGTCCTGTGAGTGTAATGCTTTAGCATACCAATGATTTGTTAGTATTTATTTAAAATAATATTTTAGCTGAAATATTGTCTTTTTTGTTTAAAGATACATTTGAAGACATTTATTTGAAAAGGTTGACAAAAAAGTTTGTGCTCCTGCTATAAGTCCGACTAAGAATATACATACAATAATTAAGTATTATTGTATTGACAGAAGGTTTAATCGACACTTCTAAAGTAAGTGGCCCGAAATTTTCAGGCTAGTTTAATTCAATGAAGAAACACTGTTTTATTTTTTTCACAATTAAAACAAAATTCAAATATGGTAGGAGTGATGCAAATGTTTGCTGAAAAAGCATTAAAACAGATGAACTACGTTTTAAAGTAACTGCATTTCACTCAAGAAAACGTATACACTGTGAGTGTAAAGTATGGAATAAAATTTATTACATGTTTATCCTTATTATTATGCAATTTTTCTCGGAGATGTCAATTTTTATTTTTAAATTCCCATCTTTTGGTATAAATCAACTCTTTCTATATCCACCAGTGGCGGCGCAACAAAGGGGCAACTTGAAAATTTTAAATGGCAATGGGGGTCAAAAGTTATATTTTCGGAAATACCATTTCATCCTCTATTCAGCAATGTAAGCATCATCAATATTGGTCGATTAGAACAAGAAAAATGTACCTTTAATATTTTTTCTACACTAATAATTTTTGGTTGCATTTTCTATTATTAAATCAACAAAAACAACAGTTCCCTGAAAGCATTACACAAATCTCCACCTATTTGCATAAATGATACATTTCTATCACAAACAGTGGCGGTGCAACGGAGGGCAATTTGAAAATTTTAAATGGTACTAGTAGTCAAACGTTACATTTTTGGAAAAATCTTTACATCTTCTATTTAGCAATGTAATTGTTTTTAAAATAGGGCGATTAGAACAACCTTTTATCCTTCTTGTCTTTCAAATTGCCCCATGATACGCCGCCACTGGTTGGGATACAAATGTATAATTTATACCTACAGAAATTACCTAAAGAAAGATTTGGATGATACTTTCAGGAAACTATGGTTTGTTTGGATTATTATTAATAGAAAATACAAACAGACTAAAAAATATTAAAAGTATTTAATTTTAATTTTCCTGTTCTAATCGACCGATGTTGAAGATGCTTACATTACTGCATAGAGGATGAAATGGTCTTTCCAAAATGTAACTTTTGACCCCATTACCATTTAAAATTTTCAAGTTGCCCTATGTTACGCCCCCACTAGTAGGGAAAGTTGGGTGAAACAGGATACCTAGTGTTCTAGGTCGTATAACTTCTTGAATAAAGCAATGCTGGGGACTATTTTTTGGCTCCAGTTTCAGTTATTAATTGACTTTGGATTGATACCATTTTTTATGCAAAAAACAGAAGCCACACGACAAAAAAAATGTATAATAAAAAAGCAGCAAGTATCCCGTTTTATCCGACAAGGTGGATAAAACGGGATACTTAAGTTTGTACCTATAGTTTCCATAACGTTTAGTCCCCAGCAAATAAGACACAACATGGCAAATAAAGAAAAGGAATATATAAAAGGAAAGGTAAACAAAAAAAATATTTAAATATGTTACTGACAGAAGTCACAGGTAAAGACTTCGTCTTCGTCTTCCCCCTTTGCAATGTTGACACTTTATCCAACCTTCTTCTGCCTTAGAATTGGAATAAAGTTCGTTGCAAAATATACAGGCTGCTTCTTCGCATTCATCTTCTGAACTTGAATCATCACTTTTTCTCAACTTCCTTCTTTTTATATTTTTTTGACCCTTGATATCATTTTGTTTTTTGTCTCTCACGCTCGTTTCTTTTGCACTGCTACTGTCTTTCTTATTTGCGTTATTTACTGTTCTAGTCGTCATCCCATTGTCATTTATTTTGCCTTTTTTATTTAGTATGGCTATATGGGCTGTTTTTTCAGTATCTCCTAAGTTTAATTTTGGCTTCTTTGTAGGAAGTGTTTTAGAAATTGATTCTTCTAATTCCTCTTTATATGGTGTCGATGTTAACACTGCAGTTTTACCCCTTCTTCTATCATTTAGATTTAATTTTCATTCGGAATGAGGAACTGGAACAACCTGTTGTGGCGTTATAACAAAATTCTGCCTGGTATGGGAACATGAAGGAGTCGAATTTGCATAAAACTACTCTGTTGGAATCGGTGTTGTGCTTGGTGGTTTTCTCAGTGGTGATCTCGGTAAACTTCTTGGTGGTGTCCTTGGTGGTGTTCTCGGTGGTGTTCTCAATGGTGTTCTAGGTGGAGAGTTTCTAGGTTCTGGTAACTGGTTATCATTTATTTCCCTTGAGTGGGCCTATTTGTAGTCTCGGCCGGTTCAAACATCCAGTCTGGGAAGATCTCTGTATTTAGTGGATGTATCCCCGTTTTCTAAATCCGCTAACTGCGGTTTGGATGCTAGCGGCTTTCATAAAAGCATTTCCAAAAAGTTTGCCTATTTGAGAAATAGTAATTGGCCTGCCTGGATGTTGTTGCATCCATCTCTGGACCTCTGAACTGTAATATGAGCTGAGTGGTGACATAAAACTTACGTCTAGTGGTTGTAGACGGTGTGTTGTATGCGGTGGAAAGCACAGTAACACAACACCGTTATCCCTAGCTCTATGAATTAGCTCTATATTCTTGGTATGGGTGGCATGGCCATCTAGAAGCAAAAGAACTGGATTTTCTTTAGAAGGGTTGGAAAAAGCAATGAATTTATCGAACCAACTCACAAATATTTCCGTTTGCATCCACCCTGAAGGATGGTAATAAGCTGTACTACCAGGGGAGCATCATCTAACAGTTCTGGCTTTGCCCTAGCTCTTGGGAAAACGAACAACGGTGGCATGAATGCACCACTAGCACTCATGCAGATCTCTACTGTAACCAGAACTCCACGTTCAGCCGAAGACAAGCAGCCAACTTGTCGCTTTCCACGCAATGATAAACATTTAGACCGTTTTTGGTACTGTCATAATCCCTGTTTCATCGACGTTATAAATACGCTCAGGGGGTATTTTGTGTTTCTCCATCGTTTCAGTAATCAGCGAGAAAAATTTGTTTACGGAAGGCCTATTGAAACCCATTGCCCTAGCTAGTGAGGTTGGTTCAGGAGATCGAAGTTTAATAGTCGGATGCCGATTGAGAAAAGCATACAGCCATGCTTTACCAGCCTTTTTCTTGCTCTTATTAAATCTATTAGGCAAGCCGTTGCGTTCTGCTAATTCAAATGCCAAACATCTTAATGCATTGAGAGTTAAACCAAACAGGCGTGATTCCATACACAAAATATATTCCACTAATTCCTTTCCCTGAGCAGGACTAAAAACAAGTTTATGACGTCCTAGTCCTTTTTTTGCTCAATCCTCTCTGTTAAGAACACCCTGTTTAATTTTCTTCGCCCTTGCTTCAATGGTTGTACGAGGAACCCCATATTCTTTAGAAGCTTTGAGATACCCCATTCTTCCCTCCAGTACCTCCTCAACAGCCTGACGCATACTGTTCTCATCCCAAGACTGCCTTTGCGTTTTTCTTGTATACTTTCTAGCCTGAAAAAGACATTGACAATGTAGTTGGGTAAAACGGGATGCCTTCCGTTTTACCCAACCACACAGTGTCCGGTTTTACCCAACTGTGGATTGCTAAAACATGTGACTATATTTTAATAACAAACAAAACAAATTCCTAGAACCTATTGTACATAACTATAGTAAACAAACACAGTATCCCCTAAATCTACTCACCTTCAATTAATTTTGTCTGTAAACTAAAAAATCACCGTTTGAAAGCACGCTAAATATTTTAGTTTAACTTCACAATTCGACACATCCACCTCTTACGCTGTCTAGAGTGAAACTAGAGTTGATAGATGACTTGCTGGCCATCTGTAGGTACCGAGAGTTATCATTTACGGTCATATCCGATACATCGTACTGCATGTTTTGAAATATAACAGGGTATCCTGTTTTACCAGACCATTCTGTTTTACCCAACCTCCCCCTAGAGATAGAAAGGGTTGATTTATACCAAAATAAAAATTGACCTGTCCGAGGAAAATTTCATAAAAATAGGGATAAAATTTAATAAATGTTATTCCATACTTAAGGGGATAAGCGATTGAATTTACTTTAATTCACTGTCAACAGATGCCACTTGCGTCAATTGATCCTGATTGCAAAGAGGCGGCACATGCATGCAAAAAATGCCGCTTAAATAAGGTGCTGCACTAGTGGAAACCAATTTTGGTAACATGGAGGTTCATTCAAATAGATGAAGCCACTTGTTCCAGAATAAATATAACGTTTTGTTTGTATTATAGTTGAAGGTCAAAATAAATAAATACGGTTTGAAAGTAAAAACTACCACGGAATTACCACAAAAACATGAAACAAGATTAATCTCGATTACGCGATATTATTCTTTATCAGAAAAACATAAATTAAAATTAGTTATTTAGTTTCATGAAACTGAAGTAGCATAAACAATACTGTTATTGTTAACACCGACACCGTATAGGTGAACGTACGTCGCCGAAATTACCTAGTACCACAGAAAAACTAGTACTAAAATTTGTTTTCTAGTAGATTACTACAAATTTAATTTATTTGAGGTGGCTATTTAACTAGCGAAGTGTAGTTTATTGTTCATTGGTAAAGTGAATATTGTCGCATCAGAATTTGCAATTCGACTAAAAAAATTTGCGATTTAGAGCTATGACAATGTCCGAGAATAATAAGCCTCTTTTACGACATAACGCAAAAACAAATATTTACATCAGGTTCTAGTGAAGATTGCTCAAGTGTTTCATTACAGTTTTTCAATTCTAATAAAATCAACAAATACAAAACCGGAAATAAAAATAATATAAAGATAATACACGTACCTAAATTGAAGTATATTAATTAGAAAACAAAGGTGCTATTCATGAAATGCTAATCTAAAACAGGGAGAAAATATTATGGTTTTAACCAATGATTTCACGTGGTAAAATGGAAAGTATTTTTGACATTTTGAGAAAATCATTTAAAAATTACAGGCACAAGCGCTATCTATTGACAAAATTTTTTACTACGATTTACATTACTCTTATGGGCAATAATAAACGTTCATTAATAACAGTTGCATTTTACTTTTAGAATATTCTCAAAAGACTTACGTCGCCTAGATAGTAATATCTCAAACATGTTACAAGCACCAACAAATTGAGCCACTGGTTTTGTCTTAATTACAATAAGAAATTTGTCACTCACAACGTCGACTATTTGTTTATTTTTAAACAAATTGCAAACTTTTGCGCGCTTAATTATTAACAGTCATGTTAATAAAAGATTGATTTATACTTGGCATGAATTTGAAGGTAAACTATTACGTTATACGCGATTTTAACTAACGGTACGCCTTATGGTAAAATAACATGTAAGTTTGCCCTCTTAACACTCACACTGCATATTAAATAAGCGCCGCAAGCTAAATACTTTAAATTCATGAAAGACTATCTGCAACAAGAACATGTAACTGGTCTGACAAAGGTAACTCCAGCAAATTCAAGTCATAACTAATGCAGACTCTACGAAGCTTCGAATGGTTTTTAATGCTACGGCTTGCTCTTGTACAGGCATCTGCTTGAAAGAATGTCTAAAAACTTTCCATAATCTTACTTTGTTTCCACTTGTATCCTTTTGTTTCCACTTGCAACGTGAAACATATTTGAAAAAAACGTATTAAATACATTGAAGATTTAGCATCCATTGGCAACTGTCACTTATGGCAATGTATTTTCTTATCGAAAAATCACGATTACATGCTAATGGTGTTGGGATTACAATGATTTTCAAACTCTAGTTGTCGGATTCAATGTTAATCCTAGCAGCCAGGTTTACACCCAATGTGCCATTCTTTCCGAGATCGCTTTATATTTACGACCCATTGGAATTTTCTTACACCGGTAACAGTGTCAGTTAAATTCCTTATTCAACGTCTGTGGAAAGCATGAATTGAATAAGATGCCCTACTCCCAACAAGAACTTCCTTTGCCTAGAAAATCTCAAAATATCGATTTTCACCCACCAATTCCCAGATACCAATTGCATGAATAATATCAAGTTTCAATTTGTAACTGTCACATCTCCGTTGAAGACACAATCAATTTTAAGATTAGATTTATGTGCTGCGTCTTTATTAGCCGATCTAATTTCACACGTACTCAAATAGGTACCCGATTTATTAAATGTGGAACGGAGTTTTGCGATTCCCGAATCACGTTGTCTTGGATCAAATCAAGCCCAGATCAATGGCAAACATTTATCACAAAACGTGTTGCTCACATTGAAGAGCTATAGCCCCGAAAAGTGGCATTACATCAGAGCACTACGACAAGTATACTTGTCGTTTGTTAAAGAAAACCTGTTAGTAAATCTCCTTCTACATCTTTCATCGTTGAGTCGAATAGTACGTATAACGAAAAGAATCATTGTTTGATAAGCTTACCAAACATTTTATCACTTGATTTTGACTGTGAAATCTCACGCTTGCATGACAACGGAGAATGTTCTCAAATTTCGAATCGTTTAAATTCTTATCATCAATAAGAAGATGAGCCTATGAATAGAAAGCCGAAGAAGCGATCGAGTGTCCGAATTTATCATCTGCAGAAGGCACCACCAACATTACAGGTTGGTCAGAATATTACACTCGCATTATACTTGGATATAGAGTGCAAAGCCCATGGAGAAATTGCGTCGCGGTAAGCTTAAAACCATCTAACCATTTATTGAGGATTTATTCACTGCTCTGGTCATCCAAGCCAGTTCTATCCTCGTGGGAATTCATTCACTGGACCATTCGCAATAACCTTGAAGCGAGGATAGAGTATCAAAGCCCGAAGGCCTATCTACGCAGAGTCAAGCATTTTCGAGCAATTGCAGACGAAATACTTACCTATAAAAAATTGTACACCTTCCTCATACAAATTAAATGCCATTTTAAAATCCAGTCCACACACAACTGTTAGCGATTATCCCAACGACGTCCGGGCGTTAACGCAACCCATTTTCTAATCTGACTCCGTTAAAAGCTTTGGTCGATATTAAAAATTATGAGCATTGATTTTACGATAGCGTAAGAACCTGATCCAACGTATCCAACAAACACTATAGAAAATATAACATCAGGATTGCGTTCAGAAACATCACTCCGGGTCACTCTGGTGAATTTTGCCGTTTAGAAACAATCAGTTCGGTGTCAAGGTACACTACTCTGAAGCGTTCATAAATTTCTAGGGATTTTATCCTAGAGTCACTTTATTCGCCGCAGTTTGTACATGGTTGAAGGTTACCCGACATGCGCAGTCTGCGATGATGATGCTGTCAAGTGTCAACTGGTGGAGTCTAATTTTCACATTTTCCCGCAATATTTAAGTTAAATATTTTCAATGGTATTTTCTGTGCTATTTTTCCGTGTTCTATATTATTATCACTTTCACACAATGTTAGTTACTTGTCAAATCAAAAAATGTGCTTTGTTTGCTCAGTCTCAGTCGTTATTTGTCAACTGTCAATGTCAACACTGTCAGTCGTTCATAAATGATGGTAATGTAATCGTTACGTTAGCGAGCGATATTTAGTCGAGTCACCTCGGATCACATTCACCCACGATCATCTAAGGGTACGTTCCACTTAACCTCCACAACAATCATAACGCCCGTAACATCGTTCCACATAAAGACCGCTAGTCAAACGATTACCTTGAGTACGTCATTGATTACGTCACCAATCGCGACCGCTCGAAGCTCACAACGCCTCAGATTTACTGGTGGGTCGGAGTGGTCGTATACGTATCGTGAATCCGTTCCACTTGAGATTGGTAACTCATTTTGAAGTATAAGTGGAACGGTTTGTTTAGCGATCGCGGACGTGAGCGTTTTGATCGTTAAGTGGAACGTACCCTAAGTGTTTCTGAACGCAGTTCTAGAGTATTTCTGTTCCCTAACGCAAAGTGTCAACTAGAACTTAACAGACCCACTCGTGTTGCGGTAATTGTATCTCATGTCCTCTTTTAAGACATCTTGTCAAACGTCAAAACGTACGTCAATTTCGTTAGAGTTTTTTCGTGTGTGTTTTTAGGAGTTTTTAATACAAATATAAAATACGGAAGGTGATCAGTACCTTACAGTACTCCATGGTCAACAAGAAAAACATGTTGTTCCTGAGAATCACCACTTTGGTTTCCAGACCTGGTCATCAAGACCCTCTCGGATAATTACGAAAAAATGTATAACACAATTTTACAAAACACAATCACACACTAATATAGGGCACACAACAAATATTCTACAAATTAATGTTGAGGGGTTGAGTAAGGACAAATCAGATTTCTTGTCTAATCTTTGTTTCAGGAAGAGGGTCGATATTTTACTTTTACAGGAAACACACTGTAAGGAGATGAGACAAGTATACTAAATAAAAAAATAAAAAAAATTTTAAAATATAAAAATTTTTTAAAAAACCAAAAAAAAAAAAAAAAAAAAAAATTAAAAAAAAAAAAAAAAAAAAAAAAAAAAAAAAAAAAAAAAATTATTAATTTTATTAAAAAAAAAAAAAAAAAAAAATAAAAAAAAAAAAATATTAAAAAAATTTTTTTAATTAAAAAAAAAAAATTAATTATAAAAAAAAAAAAAAAAAAAAAAAAAAAAAATTAAAAAAAAAAATAAATTTAAAAACATACATTTAGTATACGATCCAAAAGACAACAAAACATTTTATTCCGGTCGATGGCAAAACGATTACAGCCCGGACCTGTGTTTAGTATCAATGGATCGTGACATGGTTCCATTACAATCAACACGTATGGTATTAAACGATTTTCCAAGAAGTCAACATAGACCTTCGCTAATACAAATTGGACTTCAAATTCCGTTTGTAGAATCTTTAGGAAAACTAAGATGGAATTTTCAAAAAGCTAATTGGATACACTATAGAACATCTCTCGATTCTATTCTTAGATGGATACCACCGGTTTCTGATAATTATTTTAGGTTCGTAGGTGCTGTTAAATGTGCAGCAAAAAATCCATTCCACGTGGTTTTCGACAGGAATATGTCCCATGTTGGTCAACTGAAACAAACAGATTGTACAAATCATATCTAGAAAATCCAAATAAAGAAAATGGGAATGCTGTACTGTCATCTCTAAATAATGGAAGAAAAGAGAAATGGAATTCATTAATGGAAAATATGGATTTCGTACATTCAAGTCGTAAAAGCTGGGCACTTTTAAATAAATTAGGTTCTACAAATCAATCTTCTAAAACAAATACAAAAATTTCTCCAAATTCTATTGCTTCTCGGTTGGTTAATGTTTCAAACTCAGTAAAAGTGGAGAAATCGATTATCACAAAGATGAAAAAGTGTCTACAAAAGAAAAGAAAATCTACACCTATCTCAGAAGATATATCCAGACCTTTTACTGTAGAAGAGCTAAAACATGCATTAAAAAAGACCAAATCAAAGAAAGCTGCTGGGTTTGATGGAATACATCCAGAATTTCTGAAAAATTTGGGAAATTATTCTTTGAAGTGGCTACTTATGTTTCTCAATGATATTTATAATACAGGTAAGTTACCAACAGATTTAAAGAAATGTAAAGTCGTGGCAATTTTAAAGAAAAATAAATCTCCTACAGACCCAACTTCTTATCGTCCAATAAGTTTGTTAAGTGTAATTTATAAGGTTTTGGAAAGATTGATTTTTCAAAGAATTAATCCGTTAATAGAAGAGAAATTACCAATTGAACAAGCAGGATTTCGATCCGGTAGAAGTTGTTGTGATGAAGTATTGGCATTAACAACACATATCGAAGCTGGATTTCAGAAGAAACTTAAAACTGGAGTTGTCTTTTTAGATTTAACTGCTGCATACGATACCGTGTGGAAAGAAGGTTTACTTTTTAAATTGTTTAACGTTATTCCTTGTTCCAAAATTATTTCTTTTATTGAAAATATGTTGTCTAATCGGAAGTTTAGAGTTTTTGTTGGAGATAAAAGCAGTAAATTTAGATTTTTAAATAATGGTCTTCCACAGGGATCGGTTCTTGCACCTATTCTTTTTAATGTATATATTTCTGATCTTCCTTCTTTACAATGTCGAAAATTCGTCTACGCCGATGATATGGCAATTTCATTTCAACATTCGGATTTTTTCGAAATTGAAAATAAACTATCTGATGATTTGCGTATTATGGAAAATTATTTCAAAAAATGGCGATTATGCCCCAATCTTTAAAAGACAGAGGTTTCTTGTTTTCATTTAAGTAATAGAGAAAAAAGTAGAAAACTTAATGTTATCTTTAATAATACAAAGTTAAACCATAATTTTAACCCAGTTTATCTGGGAGTAACTTTAGATACGTTTTTAATTTACAAAGATCATTTAGAAAAAGTCAAACAAAAAATGAAAACAAGAAATAATGTCATTCAAAAATTAGCTGGAACAACTTGGGGAGCAGATGCAAAGACACTTCGTACAGCTGCATTGGCATTAGTTTATTCTACAGCAGAATATTGTGCTCCTGTCTGGTTGAATAGTTATCATACAAAAAAAATAGATGCCCAGTTGAATTGCACTATGCGTATAATTAGTGGAACCATTAAATCTACTCCTCTCGATTGGCTTCCTGTTCTTTGTAATATTACTCCATCGAACATTCGACGAAAAGCTGCGTTAAAACGAGAATGGAATAAATGCCAACTTAACAAAAACTTACCAATTTGGAATGACATTGACAACCCTCCTGCTAAAAGACTTAAATCTCGAAGTCCTATATGGTTGCAAGACTACTTAAGTACGGCTTTTTCTGAAGTTGAAGAGTGGAAAAATTATGGTCTGGAGTTGATGTTTTCAATAAACATCTCATTGATGATCCAACAATAGAAGTCCGGGCTTTGATCAAAAAAGAAAAATTTGGTCAAAAGTAAATCGCATAAGAACAGGCCATTCAAAATGCAACTCTATGTTGTTTAAATGGGGTGCGATTTCTAATCCAAATTGTGACTGTGGAAACGAACCAGAGACCGTTACACATATTGTAGAGGATTGTCAATTAACGAAGTTTAAAGGAGGGTTTCCAAACATTCATAATTTAACGGATGAAGCTATATTATGGCTTACGAATCTGAAGGACATCTGAAGTTCAGCAATATTTTGTATTCTTGTCTTGATTATCTGTTTTCCATTATTTTGTTTTGCTATTTCTTTAACCTACTATTTTTTTCGTCATTGTCGTGACTGGCGCTTGGACCGGTCCATTATATGTCGTCATGCAATGGCTGTGCTGTTATATTTTATGTTCTTATTTACCTTCTATAATGTTTACACACTTAATTAATATTATTACATATGAATACTAAGGTGGGTAAGGGTTGGCATGTTTAGGTTTTAGTGGTTTTCCTAAACCTTGAAGCAAATGCTTTGCCAAGACGAACCAATCCACTATTGCACACGGTTTCGTCACCACACTATACAGGTTTATACTGATCTTCTGGGGCACCATACATAACACTTACATCACAATACAATATTTGTAAAATGTACCATACGAATAAATAAATAAATAAAATATTTTCTATTAATGAATTTAATTTCTTTATTTGGATTTTCTGGATAAGTTTTTTAAAATATTTTTTTTTTTAGGGGCCAAACATGGGAAAAATTCTTTTCAAAAAAAAAAAAAAAAATATTTTTTTATTTACTTAAAAATTAAAACCCACAAAAAAAAAAAAAAAAACAAAACAAAACTAAAATAAAATTAGAATTAAAATAATAAAACAACATTATTATACTTAAAAAAAAAATTTTTTAAATTCAACAAAAACAATTTTATCTTATTTAAAATTTTCTACCTCCCACCATTATTTAAAATTAAAACAAAATAAAATAATAAAAAAAATCAAATTTAATTCATTTTTCATTAAACATTAAAAATATAAATTCTAAATTATTTTACTATTTTTTTTTTTTTTACTTTTCTATATAATTTAATGAAAATTTTATGTAAAATTTTATTTGCACATTCTTAATTTCTTTCTTGAATTTTTGGGTATTTTTTTTTTTTAATTTTTTGATTTATAGTTTAAAAATAAAATTAAAAATAAAAAAAAAAAAAAAAAAAAAAAAAAAAAAAAAAAAATTACAACATAATTTCAAATTAATTTTAAATTTAATATAAAAAAAAAAGTGACACTGCGCATAACTTTTATGTCTTTTATTGAAAAAGTCCATTCGATATAAAAATAATTTTTATTATTGAAAATAACTCTTCAGCACAATATGTCAGAGGGGTAACAATCAACGACATTTCTTACGTCAAATTTAATGTCAAATTTGACAGTATAGTTTGAGTTTCTGCTTTATTTGTTGTCAGTTGTCACTTGTGAAATCAGTTCAAACCAAAAATATCCCCACAAAATAACCAAAAAACCCACATGTGTGCAATGCCTTCGCGCAGTGACATCAAGAGCTAGACAAGGATGTCTTTTTTTGAAAAGGTGTATTTAGCATCTGCATCAGGTGACACTTATCACGTGATATTTCAGTTTGGTGTACAAACAACCATAATACATAACTTCTGTTTACTACATTTTCTCATATAAGTTCTTTATACACCTGCTCTAGTGCGATTTATATGTGTGCATTGTGTGATAACTTAGTGAATAAATAATGTCTAATACCCATGAAACAAATATTATGTTATCATTAGATAAGGACCATTTAAGTAGGTACTTAATTTAATTTAAATGTACACACTTGTGTATCACTAGGTACTAAACAAAACACCATGTTTATACAACGATAAACGACTTCAAAAACTGTATTGCTAATGACAGCTGTACACTAAACTAAAATGACCTTCAAGGCATGACGTCACATGCAAATGCCTAAACCTTTTGATGGATGTGAGTGGATGTATAGCGTCTATAGAAGCCGATAGTGTTAAAGACTAGCGGACTATTTGTTTTTTCATTTCATGGGTTGAAGCTCATTTTAGTACCTTCCCTCTTCCACTTGAAGACAAGCTACAATGCTTCGGCTTGAGATACAGGTCGACCGCAACTGCACTATGTATTTTAATTCTGTACTGTAATGTTTTTTTTTTCTATTTCGCAATTTCTATAACTTTGCTTCCGTATTGTACACGATACGGAAATAGAAGCTCTTTCCGTACTGTTTTAGGAATTTTATAAATTTTAGTGTATACCCAAATAATGTACCGTTTTAATTTTGACGTAAGAAAATTAAGTGAGGTTTTGTTTGGTTAGTTCTTATTAAGTAGATTTTAATATTCAAAGAAAATTTAACGTTAATTTATGAAACAAAACTTAACAAACAATATTCTTCCATTGACCGCGCACTTATGACTTACATTAATGTAAACAAAATTGATTTTAGTATAGGCAACTATACATACATAATGCCGTTTTATCTTCAATCAACTACAACTACAAAAAAAAGTATAAATAAAAAATCGACATTAATCTACAATTGTAATAAATCTTGAATTTGTTCACAATGATTTTTAAGACATTGTTGTACTGTATGCAACATTACAATGATAACGTTTAATAACATGTTAAGGGTGTTCAGCTCATCTATTTTACAAACTATTATCTCAGCAGTTCTTCAATATTATTTACTTATTGTTCAAAAGTAAGAATCTTTAAGTAAGGCTGTAAGAAAAAATCAAAACTATAAAAAGTAAACATTCCGACTTCTGAAAAGATCTTTTGGAGGTGAAGCGGAACCACTTTAACAAAATGTTTTTGTAAACTCTACATGCACGTGTTTGTGAAATTATAGAACGGTAAATGTAAAACCAAACTTTATCGATAAGGAGTCTTAAGCAAATATGTCTCTGATAAAAGTGTTGCAAAGCCATTGACAGTATTGAATATGTGCAGGATAATTGTCTCAATAAGTTGGTAAACTGCTTGCACACAGTAAGGATATAAATATCTTTCTTCGGTATGATGTGACAAGTCATTATATAAAGTTCAACTTGTTCGAGATGTGCTTAAGTTACATCCATGATATATCAAACATTGTCAAACACTTTTGGTGTTGTCTTTGTAGGTGGACCATTATATTGATTAAGCACCAATCCGTTCCCACAAAAAAGTTAGTCTTCTTCTTTTACTGTGATGAAAACTATTTTATTTCGACAAAACAATCGAAATTGAATAATTTAATTCTCCATCAACTTGGTGAGCTTATATTAAAATACTGTTGAAGACGAAGCTCTCACAAAAAAGTTGAAACGATGAAGTTAGGTTATAAATTTGTGGTTGTGGTGCGTTCACAATAGCATTTCTTCTCTAGAATTATTAGAGTATATAATTTTATTAAAATTACAAAGTACGGTCGAGGGAAAAGTTTTGTAACTAACTGATGAATTAAACGGTGATTAAAAATCTCAACACATTATTTTGAAGATAGCAAACTTTCAACAGCATTTGTTGCTAACTTTATTAGGATATCAACTACTCTACCAACATAGCTTAAAACTAAAAAAAAACACTAGATCATATATTAACATTTATTTCTTGAAGTAAATTTTTGCGAAATAGAAAAAATAGTATGAAAAACACGTGTCACAACTACTTTTTGTCGCACTCAGACAATTGCAGACCTCCATTCGGTCGGTCTGCAAACTTTGTCTTAGTGCGACAGAAAGTGTTGTTGTGACACTTGTTTTTCAATATACTATTGTAAACTTGTATTAAGTTCCTATTGGTGCCTATAGTCAACTGGCCCAATGGCCTCTGTGGCCTGAAGCTTTGCAAGGTTTACCCCTCATGTAAACTAACCTTTAATAATACATGCGTGTAACCGATCCTTTACGAACACATACAATCTCGAACATAACCTAATATAAATTTTATTTTTAAATAATTTTAAAAATGCCTATCAAATACATAGGTAAATCACTTGATTTTAAAGGAAAAACATTATGGGAAATTATAGGCAATTTAAAAAATTTTGGCGTAGGCCGGGTAGTGGTAAGGAGTATGTTCGAACGATATCCGAACCAAGTTACTTAAAAATAGTTAAAGTAGAGACTCTTCCAAATCCAGAAACAAATACTCCTGATGTAAGTCCTTTAATTAAACTGCCTAGCTTTCAATTGCATGTTTTAGGACACGCGTAGAGTTCAAGTGTGGATGGAAAAACGTTTCGCGGTAGAAAGTATCCCGATCTAATTCCCATGATGGGAGCAACATATAAAACAGATTATAGATTGTTATCTAAAGATGAAGTTGAAGAATATTGTAAGTGCGATAGTCCTCGAACTGAAAATAAAATATTACCAAAAACTACAACTTTTCCCCCACTGTTGCGAGAGTTGATTGTGAGAGAAATGAAGGCCAAAGGTGAAACTATTGAAGAACCTCAGTTACCATTGGTTTATAGACAGGGAAGGGATTCTTTTTATCGAGCTGCAGAAGTAGACGAAGTTCCTAATTCAGAGCTTCAGAAAGGGTTTGGCCCACCAGTTACTTCAACTTTGTAGCAGTTTTGTTAATATAAAATTTAGATAATATATTTAATTAATACGTTTATATAAGGAAATTGAATTTCTTTAAACAAAAGAAGAAACTTTCCTCATTTATTGTTCATTCTGTTCTTGCAATTCCTTTAACCTTGCCTCCTCCTTATTCTCTTCTTTAAAAATCTAAAAATATAGGTGCCAAATTAAATTCTATGATATAATTAGAAAAAAATACAATCCAAAACTGTCGCATCTCTTGTACATCGGGTCTACGTTTAACAAGATAAGCTCTGTAATAAGCTTGAATTTTAGTTGCTGCATAATCACGACTCCAAAGCCAGGAAAGCGGGTAATACGATCTCGGACTTAAGAAAATTCATTACACGTCTCTTAATACTTACACAACTATTACTTATGTTTCAAAAATTCAATTACCCAATCCATATCGAAAATGTATGTCCAATTTTTTTCTCTTTCAGGATATAACGGATTCTTATTCCAAAGCATTTCTGCTATATGATCAACGCCGTTAAATCTGTGCTTTTGGTATTTAAGGCATTCGTATTCAGTAGCTTTCGCCATAGTTAAAACCAAAATTTCTTTAAGTAGATGAATAAAGTTGTCTTCAAAAATCTGTAGAGCAAAACCTACATTACTGTTAGTACGATGAAATATTCTGCACAAATTCTACTTACTCGGTGTAACTTCGCATTTAGTCTTTTTTGACTTCATAAATTCGGCAACTTCTTGACGTTCATTGTCAAACTCTGCACACATATCTTTCCAGATAATATCGTGTGGGACTAATTCGTCTTCAATCAGTTCATCGTCATCTATTTCATCAATCTCTTCGCTTTCTACAAAAAGCTCTTGTTCTAGTATTGGTTCTACACAAATGCAAACACCTTCAGAATTCATTTCGTTTATCTATGGTTTGATTGACAATTCTGTGAGCATAGACAGTAACTATAGTAATAGCAGTGTAATAGAGAATTAATTATTATTGCTAGTCATTACATAGATATTTGATATAAATCTATCAAACAATAATTTTTAATAGCACTACTTAATTTAAAAAATGTAAAAGTGTACAAGAAATTTTCGCCTGGTACTTCAAGTAAAAACTCAGTAAATTCTTCTTTTGTAAAAACACTGGCCTTTTTTGGACGATATTTTTTTTCTTCAAGAAACCAATTAATGGTGAAAACTTTTGATATATCAATAGAATCATGACGGAAAATTGTTGATTTCAACATCGAGTACTCGGCCCACCAACTACCTGGAGCTTTTAATTTCTCGTTTCGCCCCACAAGATCGCCAGCACAAATTTATCAGAAATATTTGTTTTTTCTGGTACACAGAAAACTGCATTGGCTACCAATATGTATAAATTGCAGTAACATCGTAATGCAAAAGTTGACAATACAGCAACCCAAAATGTAGGTTAATAATTTTTATGAATTTGTATTTTATTTAAATGATTTAATTCACTCAATCAACCCAGCAATGTCCCAGGATACGAGTATAGAAATTAAATGGTGTAACTAGCAGTCTACTTGATTTCTAAGCGTATGAATGCGACTTGCATAGATGATTTTAATTTTTTCTGATCGAACTGTTAACATTAGCGCAATTTAACAAGAGAGAAAAAAGTTTTCAAATTGCTCATTTTATTTGTCAGAATTATTTTGGTTTTGTATCGTTGTCGGTTGTTAAAATATTGTCATTTATTTAACGGTGCCCGTATAAAAGCGACTTTTCTTGGCATCAGAAATTTGTCCGCATTACAGAGAAAAACGTCTTCGGAAGCAGACAACCAGCATACGAAAGCGGAACAAAATCCGTCAAACCTTTCTCGAGTTATTCCCAATATAATATATTCTTTTGGAAAGTTTGACGCCCTTATGGTGCACTTTTGGTTATAGGTAAATTAGTGTCAAACGGTCTATTTTGAGCTAGAGAACTTCTGATAAAGCCATGTACACACCTTTCAGAAACAACCTGTATTATATATACATTCAATCGCTCAAAAAATTCCATAAGCATCACAAAAATTAAGAACTACCAATCACAGACAAGAATTGGTGTTGTCGCTCGCTACTCCTTCAAACTATTGTCTTTGATTGGTAAACTCTCCTTACCGTTCATGATACTGAATCAACTATACATCATTAAATAAAAATTGCTTTAATAAAAGAATAGAATGGTTTCTTTTATTAAAAATTAAGTACATTCTATGGGTATCATTTATTACTCTGAAATAGGTATATTTTCATGAATAATTCAATTAAAAACAGAGAAATTTACAGCACGTGCTTATACTTAATACTGTATCTTGTACTTAAAATAAAAAAACATGCCTTATCGTAAATATACAAAAAATTAAAAATTTATTAAAATTAATCAAAAAAAGATTATTTAAAAATAAGTTACAATAACAATTTATTTCTTTTTGAAAAAACTGGTCAAAGTGCTTTGATTCGTTGCTAATACCTTTTTCCCCCTCGCCCCTTTTCCATTTACAACTTTTTCTATTTTGGGTGAAGACTTTGCTTAGTTTTCTCTCCATTCGTATCCTTCACTTCTTTTTTCACTTCAGGTTCCATATTAATTTTTGGAACTTTATTCATTTGTTCTTCCTCCGACGCATCTTCTTCCACCCATTCTTTCTTAGTAACTGAAATTCTTACTTTTAGAACTGAATACAAAATGTGTAAACTTACTAGTAAATCCTTCTTCATCCTCAAAAGTGAGATCCACTAACTTTCTCCTTTTATTTTTAGGTAACAGTTCTGGTGGTGGTTCTTGTTTAACACTAGGTTCTTCTTCATCTGAATCTGTAATTAAATTCTTACGTTTTCGGGACGTTTCCTCTTCATCATCATCTTCATTCGCAAATATATCTAGAACTTAAAATTAAAACGGCGCAAACAGTGAAAAACCTATCATACCATCGTCAGACTCTTCTTCAACAACGATGCGCTTCCGCCTTTTAGCAGAAGATTCCCTCTTCTTAGCAGGTTTTTTATTTTGTTTTTCTTTTACAGTACTTTTAACGATTGACTTCTGAGATACAGACTCGGAATCTGAATCACTATCATCAACTATTGAACTTATTTTGCTCTGTAAACTGGTTTTATCCTCTTTTTTAATTGTGGCAATTGGTGCAACGGGTTCTTTTTTAACATTTTTTTGGTCGGTATTTGTAAAAAAACCATTAAGTGGGGATTGCTGTTGAAAAAATTAATGCAGAATATGTAACAAAAATACAGTGACGAATACCTTTGAACCTTGAACACCTTTAGAATTAGATACATTTGTAGTCTTAGGTGGCAATTTGGTAAAGAATGATGTTTTTTCTTTTATCACAGGTGCAGGCGGAGGTGGTAACCCTTTCTTAGGTTTAAAGTTACGTTTTACACAGTTCTTACTAATTACCGAACCCAATCTGCAAATTAAACAAACTAAAGACACACGCATATACATGTTTCATACTAACAATGGTGTTTCTCGTGCATCCCTTGTATTAAAATAGTCTACTAAAGCTATTCCATTTAAATCAACATTCTTAGTCTTTTGTATGCTATAAACTTCTACCAAAGGGTCTGAACTAAACTGTTCCTTTTTATCATCCACATTGTCTTCTTTAGCAAGTGTAATCTTTAGATTTTTTTCACACAAACCAGAGAGTAGATATAATACTTGAAGACTTCCCGGTTGTGTTTTGCGACTGTGAGTAATGTATCGGTTTACTAATTCTTTAGCCTCTTTAACGGTAATTGCTAGGGTTGCACTTAACCATGATATTGTTACCTATAAATTACTGTAATAAACTTTTACTTGCTTGAAGGAGAATAATTACGATTTTATCTTCGTCGCACACAAATTCGTCTAGTTTTTGAATGTTTTTGTCCATGTTTTGCTACTATTTAATAAAGATAAAAGTGTAAGGTTTCAAAAATATATTCATTAAACCGCCATTTCTAAAAACATAACCTTGGCATTTAAATGTGTTTTCAGATGTACCAATCTACTGAAAATTTAATGTGGTGTTTAGAAAATAACATAGGATGTTTGCAACATAAAAATTTAGAAGTTTATTTTAGAAATTTGTAAAATACTAAAATATACCGTATGTGCACAAAAAGCGGTTATTATTAATATTATTATTACTATTCTTATTATAATTTAAATTTTTAAAAAAAAGGCGGATACTCACTATATCCCGGATAATAAAACTATCAAAAGGATTAAGCTCGTTGCTAACTACTAAAATAAGAATTTTCGTACAAGGTAGCATGTGTTTAAAATGACGTTTATCTGCATCCCAATATACAGGGTGGGGCACTACCAACGAATTATTCTGTAGCACTAAAACGACAAATAATGTAAAAAATCTTAAGGCATACATATATCGAGATTATTTTTAACCACATTTTAAAAATATTTTTGATTGTACAGGGTGCTCCAGAAACACGTACCATATCAAAGTTGGGTTATTTTAAATGGAACGCCCTGTATTTTTTCTATTTTTGAATTGTACGGTAAAAACTAATGTATGTTCTTTAACATGTCCCTATACCAACTTACTTCCGTTTTTACATCGATTTTACCTGATTTGCAGATCCTCCAAAAAAATGCAATAACTTCAAGATAAATAAGAACAAGCAACTTTGTTTTACATCACCTTACTAAGAATCTTCGACATTCCTTTTGCAATATTTATTATTATGTTATGATGTACAGGGTGTACTCTGATAGTTTTCGAGATATTTAAAAATTTTCTAGTTTAACAATTTACAATTTACTGGAATTTAAGTTAACCTGTGAGATTGAGATATCAGTAAAATGAACATTATCTTGCGAACATTTTTAATGTATAGGCCAATTCAGTTTTAAATAACAGTAACCGTTATTAGTTTCAGCAAAAATCGATGACACTGTAAATATTGGTAACTTTGTTAAAAAAGTTTGTCAATGTTTACAGTGTGATCGATTCTGATGTACCAAATAACGGTTGCTGTTGTTAAACATATCAGTCAAGACTGACTCGTAGAGCTCGGGATACTAGTTATAAGAACATTTCTGTTTATTTAAAAGATAATTAGTACAAGCTACAGAAATGTAGGGTGTTCCATTTAAGTTAAGCAAGTTATTTAGGTTTTAAGGTTTAACGAAAGTAAGTAGGTATAGAGACATGTTAAAGAACATACAATTCAAAAATGGAAAAAATACAGGGTGATCAATTTATAATAACGCAACTTTGATATGGTACGTGTTTCTAGAGTACCCTGTACAATCCATAATATTTCTAATATGTGGTTTCAAATAATTTTGACATATGAATGCTTTATAATTTCTAACATTATTTGTCGTTTTAATGCTACAGAATAATTCATTGGTAGTGCCCCATCCTGTATATGTTCTTATGTAACCCCGATGCAGCAAATGTAGTGCAGTGCATTTGTAATCAGTTCAGTAGAAGATAAAATAATTCTACTGTTTCCGTGTGGCACATCTGTTTTATTTCCATAGCCAGCTCGGTATATTTCGCCCTCTTTTCTTGATATCTGTCTACCAGATTATTGTTGTTTGGTATAGCAACATCTACAAATACCACCTTGTTGCACCTCTTTTCTACCACTACAATATCAGGACGATTACCCTTCTATCGGTGATCACTCATATCGAAGTAGAGTCTACTTGATTGTGTCGGTACAAATAATTGGCATCTGTCAAAAAAGAGTAGCCTGATGTAATGTGATGGATGGTTTCTGCTTTCTGATAGAATTTTCGACACAGGTCTGAAGTAATATTACTGGGTTCTCATAGTAAATTTCTTATAGTTGTTTGTGGCCATAACTTGGTCCTATATTGCCTTCGTAAATCCTTCTGTCTCTGTGGGAACAATGTTCCGTCTCTCAACCACCTATTAAAGGCTTCTTTGTCTAAGGCTGATTTAAATCGTTGTAATGTCGCCCTTGGAGTTGTTTGCTCGCCCATTGAGGAAGTTTATCTTCTGAAGATGTCGTCGGAATGGACATATTATCATCATTCAGGTATCGCGGAGTATAGATGTCTGAGCCTTCTAGAAAAAGAATTCTCTCAGTTTCTTCACTTGAGTGGAATGTATCTTGACGATATCAGTGAGAGAATGACCTCCTTCCTGCCTTGGAAAGTGATTTTAATGGGACTGGGCTTTGGGTGATGGTTGTTATATTTGGTAAGCATGTTTCTGGTTAACCTTTGTATTGCCTTTAAATCACTCTTGGTCAAATTAACGACTTCAAATAAATATGTGAGGGGTGGGATGGCAAAGGTGTTAATTGTACTTATTAGGTTTCCAGAGTTTAGCATTGTTTTCTGTAATACTTTGAGTGTCTGAGTGTATTGCTCCCTAATTTTAGCTTTATTTTGTTTATGTTCTACTAGTCGAGCCTGTTGGAGCCCAAGATATTTGTAGGTTCTCCCTCTTGCATTTCTTTGATTATGTCTTTGATTAGTTCTCCATTTATTTCGTGACCTTTTTCAACACTCAACGTTCTGCACTTCTCCAGACCAAATTCCATGTGTATATCTCTGGAGAATAGTTTTGTAACACTCACAAGATCTGCCATTTATTTCTTGTTTCCAGCATAAAGTTTGATGTCATCCATAGACATAAGATGAGAAACAATGTGTGAGGAACTTCTATCGCCTTTCAATTCGAATATATATCGAGTGTTATTCAACTTCAACGAAAGTGGGTTTATGGTCATACAGAACCAGATCGGGCTTAATGCTCCTCCCTAAGGATTGAGTTAAATTCCATTATTGGGGCATGGTCTGTTCTAATCCTTTGTGCATTCTCTTCGTGATACTTTACTACTGTATATATTGAAAACCAATACTGTGTCTATGCCTGTTCACTTGGAAGTTCACAGTGGCTGTTGCTTATGTGAAGTCACCTAATTATCTGAAAAACAGTTTTCGGTCAGATTTGAATAGTTTATCAGTTTTTCTTCTGGAACACTTGATGCAACGTGTTATTCGTTTACATTGACCTTCAGTTTTTGCTTCAGTATTCGTCTAATTGTTGTTGATGATTTTGGTCACCTTGACGAGTACCAATTTTTGGAAATATTTTTTTGATATGACTTTTTAGGGACTTTAGGGGATGTTGAGCGTTCCTATATTCCGTCAATTGTCCCAACTCTTTCCTTAGGTTCATAATATGGTTTTTTAACTTACCTTCCCAGAAAGGTTTATTTTCCTAACATATGTTGTTGTGTACCGAGACTGTAGATGTGTCCTGGCTATGAAGTCTCAACACAGCCCCACCTCCACAATACATGAGAGAATGAATGTTGTAGTGTGTAACTAGACCTTATTATGGAGTTGCCATCTTCAACTCCAACGTAATGGACATCGTTAATCCACATGATTGCATGAAGCAACATTCGGAATGCGGATATCGAATACGTAATTAATACAACAAACCCAACTAACAAACATTTACACGTCCTTGTGAACAAAGCAAACAAACTTATGGCAACGCCATAGTATTTAATTCAGCACTGTTATGAGTATGGCTGTATTTTATTGCTTTTTAACTTTTGCAGCCTAGGTCTGTGGGCTAGGATCGTATCTTCGTATTCTGTTAAAGGTTTGCATAATTTGGTTTGTACAGAATTGGCAGTAAAACGGTTATCGTTGTATATTCCACTACTTGTGTCACTTTCTGTAATGTTTTCTAGGTTGTCCTGTCCTCCTGAATGTCCATCTTTTGTTAGTTAACCATTACCATCGTTTAGTGAGGGCTCCTTACGTCTTTGGAATTGAAGATCAACTTCTCCTCTAATCTGATGCAGTTATTGTTGGTAGTAATAGATTTCTTTGAACAATAGTACGTTGCTGACCTGTAATCCGTTGTTCACTGAGATTGCTGGAAACTTTTTTATAAATGCTCGGAGGGCGTATCTGTATGCTGCAACGTTCGTCTCCGATTCTGTATTCAGGTAAAATGAGTGCATTATAAAAATATTAAACTCTTCAGTCCATTGCATTATAACTACTGCCAGTGCGGCATACAATCGCCCTACTCGGGAACAGCCGTTTACCAAGGGAGATGTCCATTCTAGGTGCAGACGCTCCTGGATTTTTTCTCATTCTGTAGACAACCATTCTGCACGCTACAGTTTGATTAGTTTTGGTTCACCCCTGGTATTTCATTTTCTCGGTACCACCCATATCTGGGAGGCGTCCTCCTATCTACTACCTGGGGAGGCGCCCGATGGGGGTCAACGTTACCCAACACGGGTTATTAGTATTATTACTACTATTATTAATTATTATTAGTATTACACTTACTTATTAGCTATTTTGTTCTACGTACAATAATACAAAATAGTGTATACAAGTACACGAAATTGAAGGCACATTTACAGCACAAACTCGAGCAAGAATAAAATATTTAAATGTAAGATGGGTTACTGGTAGTACCTGAAAACATTTCGGCTATATTAAAAATTCCTACTCTTGAAACTCTGACTGATATACGAGGCTTTATTTGTATTGTTAATTGGTACCGTTGCTTTATCCCTAATTTTGCCACTCTTACTTCACCGTTAACGTTCCTTACTAAAAAGAACTCTTCTTTTGTATGGTCACTTGAGTCTCAGCAAGCTTTTCAACAATTTCCTATGCTTCAGATTTCTCCCTTAGTGCTGTTTTGAGTCAGAGTGGTGCAGAGGATAAACAGATTTTCTGATATTTCAGCCGATCTCCAACAAAGGCTGAACGTTACTATTATGTGACTAAAAAAGAATTCTTAGCTCTCATGTTCGCTATCAAGAAACTATGTCCATGTATTGATCAATCACGTTTTACTGTCATCACCCACACTCTCTCCTATGGTTAAACAGACTACAACATTCTTCAGGTCGGTTAGTTAGATGGGCTTTACTTCTTTAACAATATGAGTTTTCCACCATTCACAGGAAGAGAAAGATCGTATGGTGCCAGACACCTACTTTTGAGCTTGTTTTTCCTGCTCAAGATCTTTTTTTCAGAAATTCTGCAAACTTACTATTAGTCAAAAATGCGTTCTGACGTGGCTGACTACGTTAGACATTGTCGCGTTTACGTAGAAGTAAAAAAGTAGATCAACGTGCTTCTCCAGGCTATTTTTTTTCTTGTGCTATACCTACTCGTTCTTGCAAGATACGTTTTTGTGATATTGTTGTTCCATTAAAGGAAATTCATATGTTTTTGTTTTGGTGGATTGTTTCATTTAGTACTTTTTATCCTTCCCGTAGCATACGCAGTATTTATTACTGACAATCGAGTCCAATTTCGTAGTAAAGAATTCACGAAAGTGTGGGTTAAGTTCTTAAAACTATGATCGTGACTTATACTAAGTCCAATTAACGACAATGAAATGCAAGTTTTGCTAAACTAGGTTGCGCTATTTGGGCGGCAAAACATGAGATCATTGATTGTAGTCCTTACTACGCTTTGTTTGGTCGTGAGCATGTTGTCCCAGGGAATACCTTTAGTTGTTCAATGGAAATGGATTCTAACAAACGTCCTACTCCCGTCCTAAGTTGTATGAGGACATACGCTATTCTATCCTACGTAAGCTAACCCAGGCTTAGAGTGAACAACAAACACGTTATAATCTTCAAAAAAGACACATAAAATATGATCTAGGAGATAGAGTATGGAAGCGAAACTGTGCTCTCTCTTCGGAAGTTGGCAATTGCAAGTAAGCAAATGAACACTCAGCTTTCTTAACGGCCTTGCTTATTAAGCTGCTTCGCATGTATAAAACGAAGTAGGTACAACAACACAATTGAGTTCGGCAAAGAAGTACGGTTCATCAGTTCGTCTCATCAGTTCAGTTCGGTACTCAATTCGGTGCAGTTCCACCCGAATAATGAGGGCAGCCGAAACAACAACAAGTCACCGCGCCATCATCAAGTGAAGACCGGCCGAAGCTCGAGTCCATCGGTGCAACTCATTCTGAGCCATCGTCTTCCGCACGACACACAACACCGGAATATCAGGTGACATCGCATAGCACGTAGTACGCCGACTACTACGTGCTGACAACAACGTTTCCATTCATCATTAGAATTAGTATAGCTCGATTACGCTATGTACAATAATAAACGCTGCTAAATTCCACTCAAATGCAACCCTTTCCCTGATTCCAAACCGGTGTTTAGAGTAATACGCCCCGTACGCCACAGTGGTGACCCCCGACGTAATTAAACCAGAGAAAGACAAACATCCAACGAGGAGCAACAAGGTAACAACATCAGGTATAATTGCAAAATTTTTTTATACCTACGCCACGACATGAACGGGAAAACGACCTCCACTGGGCCCGCTACGCTCGCTGCCGCCCCAACCACCGCCCGACCACACGCCCGTCAACGACAACATGTCCGCCAAATAACGCCTGCCATGACGACACCCGCCAACACAACACCTGTCATCGCTGCGTCCGCCATGGAGATCATTGGCACCGCCCTTCACTTCATCCAATGATGTAACGTACATCACCTTGGGCTGATGGACCACAAACGAAGACGTTTCATCAACACCATCACCCAAGAAAAACCCACCAAGATCAAACACAACAACAGCTGCAACAACCACTAAACGCCACGACCGCTGCAACACTCGCAAACAAACGACAGCTGCTACAACCACAAACGCCACGATCGCTGCTTCAGAGAAACAAACGATCACGACGCGCACTACGTCTTGACGACATAGCCGTCAACGATCAATTGCACTCACACACACGTCACGGAACCAACAGGCCCAAGTCTTCGACATACATTCGCGCTGGAGCTGCATGCTCGCTAACACACGTCACGAAGCTTGGACGCCTGGTTCTGACGTCCATTCGCCTGTCACACACACAGGACGCGCAGAGCATCGAGCTCACGCACACAAGCTGTCGAATACAGCACACACAACGCACAAATTTGCTTCTGGAGTAGCAACAGCAACAAAACGAAAAGCAGCAACGACAAACCTCTCAAACGCAGCATCTACAACAGCGCCAACGAGAGCGCACCAAATGCAGCCTCCACAACAGTGCACCAAATGCAGCATCCACAACAGCGCCAACGAGAGCGCCCCACAACGCAACAAGAAGACAACCGCAAAACAATTTTTGTTTTCTATTTTTGCGTAACAATCATCGACACTCTTTATCGTGGATCAATCCACTAAGGAGGGACCTCTGTGGGGTTGACATCGCAACCCCATTCTAACCAATTCTACATCCGCGTATTACGTATGTGGTAAACGCGGAAACAATAACAAACAATTGCAAGTAAGCAAATGCAAACTCAGTTTTCTTAACGGCCTTGCTTATTAAGCACACTAACCTACTTTGCATGTATAAAACGAAGTAGGTACAATAACACAATTGAGTTCGGCAAAGAAGTACAGTTCATCAGTTCGTCTCATCAGTTCAGTTCGGTACTCAATTCGTTGCAGTTCCAACCGAATAATGAGGGCAGCCGAAACAACAACAAGTCACCGCGCCATCATTAAGTGAAGACCGGCCGAAGCTGGAGTCCATCGGTGCAAGTCATTCTGGGCCATCGTCTTCCGCACGACACACAACACCGGAATATCAGGTGACATCGCATAGCACGTAGTACGCCGACTACTACGTGCTGACAACAACGTTTCCATTCATCATTAGAATTAGTATAGCTCGACTACGCTATCTACAATAATAAACGCTGCTGAATTCTAATCGAACGCACCCCTTTCTCTGATCACAAACCCGTGTTTAGAGTAATACACCCTAAACACCACAAAACTATAGCCTCTTCATAGGCCTAGAATTGGAAGATTCGACTAACCGTTCTGTAGGCATTTGGCATGTCAAAGATCCTAAACCTGCCTATGTTGATTCATAGGATTCTGACACTCCAATTGATAGTCATTCTAGGAATACTAATATCTCTTTGTCTTACCCTTAGCGCTCAACGAATTTCTGAATGGATTTCTATGGTAAATTTTATTTTCTTGATTCTGATATTTTTGTTTTCGTTGTTTTGTAAAGTCAGCTTGCAACAGTTACTGGGATTGTGGGTTCCTTGTGGTCACCGAGTAGTTTGTGACGCGCAAGATGTATAAAGAATTTCATTTCTTTATCGGATATTGCGAGATTAAGTCGACTTATTTTCAGCATCTACTAATTAAATTTAAGCTTCTTTCTAAATATTATTTATTGTGCTCTTTTTTAATGTTGGTTGGGCATTGACAATGAGATGATCATCATTTTATTGGCTGTACATCAAACCAACATTATGTGATGTGTGCTCGTTATTGTTTTTTATACATTTTTTTTGGAGTCAGGGTAGGTGTGCTTTAGGGTTGGAAGTCATTTTGGTTTTTAAGGCCCTTTTGATCCTTGTTTTCGGCCTAAACTTCGTTGTCTGTGCTGTGTTTACACCTTCTCTATTTTTAGGGTTGTGTGTTGGTCATTGTTTGACTATACATCAGAGTTTAGTAGCTTCACTACCTTTTCCGCAAACTGCTCTTTGGCAACTTTTTATAATAAAACCCTACTTTCTGATCATTCCTTTTTGATTACTTTTGCTTGATTTTTCTTTAGGAATTATCAATCCACTTTTTGTAGCGACTCAGTGTTTCAGTATTTTTCTGAAGTTCTTGTACGAGGTTTCTTTTCAGCTCTTGGCGAGCTTCCAGTTTTGCTAGAGGGGAATTTTGTGAATTTTACAGTTTCTTTTTCTCTTGCTCCAGTTAACATCTTTTGTTCTTTTGAATAAATCTGTATAATGTCGTATCTACTTCAGGTCTACGTCTGTATGACGACTGTAAATTACTGAAGGTGTTCTTTTTGACTCGGCAACGTTTAAATATTGGACGTAAGTACTTATCTTTCATTACTGACAGACAAGCGTTATCTAACATGCTAGTTTGATATGTGGATAAAATGTTTAACCGGAAACTTTTATCCGAGGGAACAATGCGGTGAATCTCCTTGTAATTCTAAGAATCCGGAAGGTGTGTAAACACAGTTTTGAAACCATCCTCCGTCGACAAAACAAACAACTAAATGTAATTTTGTATCACATTTTTCTCTTTCTTCGTGGTGAACCCGTAAAAAGGGGGTACTAAGGAAAATATTATTGTGCAATGGCAGTATATGAATTATTTTGTGGATTCGAATTTTTCGTATGAGAAATTACTTAATTTAAATATTTTATTACGTGCTTGAAGGTCGGGGATCCTCGATAAGTGCTGTTTGTCGATATTATCGTTTACCTTATCGCGAATGCATGTTATATGTATATCGTGCCTTCATTATTTATTTATTACCTTTGCAGTTTATGTAAGGAACATCGCTATTTTTTTTGTTTAATAAGAGTGATTAGTGGTTAAATATAAATCAGTGGCGTAAAACTTCATAGGGCCGGTTGATACTCGGCTGACAATTGATAACTGTGATTATTTTTTTTTGGTTTTCTTAATTTAACATTTGTACTATTTGCTACCCTCGCTTAGTATTTTAAATTGTGAATAGAGAAATTAAATCAGTAGAGCAAAATTTTGTTAAAAACTTCCTGTCCAAGAAGAGTAAAACTCAGTATGAGCATACTAAACAACTTTAATAGACACTAATAAAAAAGTATCAGTCAGAGCTCGACAGAGTTCTTTGGTTACGAAATCTTGTCTTTTAAAAAATCGTGAGGATAACGAACTAACTGATATTCATCATAAGGAAAACTGAGGAATGCAGTTCTACTATAGTCTGATGTGAAAAATGACAATAAATTGGAGAAGTTAGCATGGATTTTGAAGAAAATACAGTGTATTCATAATAATGTGGATATACTTGATAAAAATAACAATCAGTTATCAGTATTAGCAGAAAGATTGCGTAAAAACTAAGACAGATAAAAACAGAACAATACTTGGATTAACATGAATTTTTACAATTACAAACATAGTTTTAATTTATTACAAAGTAATTTTAGTTAATTTAAAATAATTATTCCATTTTCATCTCAAGTAAGAAGGGTTAACAATGTTTTTCAATCACCTTTTATTTGGATAAAATTTATTCATTTTGATAATGTTTAAATATTGTTGATTTTCATTTATTAATTTAATTGTAAATTTTGTAAATGTATTGTAAAACATAGTAGGTACATGACCGTAACCCTGTTGGTCAAGACGTTGTAGTAATTTTGAATACATTTTGACCTACCTCTCTACGATGTTATTTGGTACGTTGTGTTTGTGGTGTCGTGTTTTGCACCTTAAAAATACCGTCCGAATACGACCAAGTAAGGCGTTTCATATGTCAACTTAAACAGTTTAATCTCTTTCCATAAGTAGGTCAGTCGTCTGGTCTTTTCACATACTAACCCCATCCGTAAGCATGGTTAGTATGACTATTTTAACTTTCAGTTTAGTCGTTACGATAGATAAAAATCTTTCATTTATTGTTGTTTTGTTTTCACAAATTCGTGAGATCAAAAATGGGGTAGTTTTGAATTGAAAATTTAAATTGTATTGAACGAATGGGTTGGGTATCCAGTATCTTCTAGTAAAGAAATAATACTTCTCTGAAACGCAACAGAATGCACATGATTCCTCTATTCCCCCAGTAGAAAAAGCTTTCATTAAACAAATTTAATTTGTTTAAATTAATTCAATTATTTTCTGTTTGTTTTGTATTTGCTATCAAACTGGTACTATAGTATTAAAGTGGTAACATATTAAGCGTTTTTTTCAGTATGAATATTCCTATATTTTATTAATTGTTTTACTGAAACTATGATAGCGCTCTATTTCTTGAAATTTAATTGTTTCCATTAAACTAGTGATCTTATTATTTTGCGGTTGCTTAGAAATTCAAAAATAATTTACATAGTTTTACAAAACAATTAAATTAAAACTGATTAAAAAATTAATTGCGACGATTAAATAAAAATTTAATAATATGCAAACAAATGAACATTCCGAATGCCTTAGTTAATTTTAATGACCTGGAAAATTAATTTGCACATAATATTTTATTAATCTTAAGAATATTATTTAATATGCATATATATATACAGGGTGCCCATAATCTATCTCATAACATGGGTAACTTTCTTAATATGCAAAATAGGTAATCGGTTAAATTAGGAAAGTTGGGCAGAATTACAAGCAAAATGTTAAACTTTTTTCAAATTTGACATATGTCTTCAACTTTTGAAATTTTGTGAAAAACTGAAAACAGTCGATTTTTTTAATGTTGTCCTGTTCCACTACTACTTACTTTAGAACTGAACTAAAATGACATCTTATACATATTTTTACGTAGAATTGGATAAAATTACTCAAAATGTCATAACCCTCTTGATTTTCGAGATATAACACAAACTTACATTTTTTAAATGACAATCATAGTTGGCTGTGATCTTATTAAATAGCTTTTGTTTTTGCGATTTCATTGATATAATGTTCGATATACTTTACTCTTGTATTTCTATTTAAATGCCCAAAATTGTGTTGTTGATACCATTAAGGAACAAAATGATTTACAAGTTAGTTAAACTTGAAACAAAAATTTATATTGACAATATAATACCACAAGTAGGTACTATTAATGGTTTGTAATTATGTTCTATTTCAATAATGTACAAAAGACATAAAAGTTCATATTAAATGTTCGAAATGGCCCCGTTAACCAATATGCACATTTGACATCTTCTAACCATCTCTCTATGCACTTTTTCCAAACTGCGAGGACGAATTCTTCTAATAATCAACCTAATTCTATCTTTTAATTCTTCTACATTATTGGGTTTTTCTTTGTACACCCTGTCTTTAACGGTTCCCCACAAGAAAAAATCGAGAGGTGTGATATCAGGTGTTCTTGCCGGCCAATTAATAGGAAAGATATTCAGAAACAGCTCTAAAATTATGAGCAGGAGCACCATCATGTTGGAAATGAGTAAGATTTTGTACCACATTTAATGGCAGTTCATCTAACATGTCTTCCAAGTCATTTTGAAGAAATTCTAAATATCGCCTTCCATTTAAATGGTAATTGTAAAAGAACGGACTAATTATTCTGCTACCGAGGATGCCACATCACATTTATTGAAAAAATATGTTGATCTCGTCTCTCAACAGTAACATGAGGGTTGTTCTCAGACCAATAGTTATTATTATGTCTATTAAATACACCGTTATTGGTAAATTTTGCCTCGTCAGTAAATAAAATTCTGCGCGAGAAATATGGATCGTTGTCAGTTTTTCTTAAAAACCATCGAGCGTAATTTAATCTTCTCTCTGAGTCGGCTGGATACAAGGTGTTGCCGATATGAAATTTATACGGCTTGAATCGATTTTGTTTTAAAATTAAACGAGCTTTTTCTGTAGAAGTACCACACTCACTTGCAATTTCACGGGTAGATGTTTTGGTTTATAATTTACATATGCCAAAACTCTTTCTTCGTCTTCTTGATTAAACTTTTGCTTAGCTTTTGGTTTCATAAATGATCCGTATAGTTTTAAATTATTTTCCAGTTTGGAAAAAAGTCTTTTATCTGGTTGTCTTCTTTCCATATATCTTTGCAAATACATTTCACTGGCTTCATTACTATTTCTGTTGCTAGCATAATAACAAAAAAGCATGTCGTTTCTCTCTTCATGTGAATACATTGTTTATTTTGAGAATTTTATGTTTTTAAAATAAACCACCGTGATTAATACAACTTACTTATGTAAATCAAATTATTTAGTTGACGACACAGGCTTTTGTTTCAACAGGTTTTTGTTTGAAGCATTTGTTTCCATAGCCTGCCTGTGTATTATTTTGCAGCTTAATTGTATCAATAAACTACTTTTAGCATTTACAAAAAAAAATGTAAGAGTAAAGTATATCGAACCTTATATCAATGAAATCGCAAAAACAAAAGCTATTTAATAAGATCACAGCCAACTATGATTGCCATTTAAAAATGTAAGTTTGTGTTATATCTCGAAAATCAAGAGGGTTATGACATTTTGAGTAATTTTATCAAATTCTACGTAAAAATATGTATAAGATGTCATTTTTAGTTCAGTTCTAAAGTAAGTAGTAGTGGAACAGGACAACATTAAAAAAATCGACTGTTTTCAGTTTTTTCACAAAATTTCAAAAAGTTGAAGACATATGTCAAATTTGAAAAAAGTTTAACATTTTGCTTGTAATTCTGCCCAACTTTCCTAATTTAACCGATTACCTATTTTGCATATTAAGAAAGTTACCCATGTTATGAGATAGATTATGGGCACCCTGTATATATTAGCAACTTTGCCGACAGGTATGTAAAGCAGTTACATAGTCGATTCTTCAATAATTATAGCCAACCTAACCGTTGGCAAGTATAAAAATTTCGAATCGCCTGCAGTAAAGTACGCAAGAGGTTGTACAATAGCAAACAAACACTGAGAATCACCCGACAGCTGTTTCGTCCTTTTGGGACTCATCGGGAGTGAGAGAACTCGAGTGTAAGTTCACTATTGTACAAACGCGCGCTGTCGACTATATGCCCTACTGGAGGGATCACAATATTTAAATGATAAGTTTTTCGACAGAGTTGGTTAAAAACATTGATTTAGTAACGAGTTAGCTGAATTTGTTGAAGTAATGCAGTATTTACGTTCTCCCGTTAAGTTGATAGCTTGTGATGATAGCAACAATAGGTTTGTAAAACATAAAACAACCAGCGCCGTTCCTGAGGCTGTTGGCGCCCTGGTGCTAGTTGAATTTTTTCCGCCCCAAATAAGTAAGAAACAGGAGCACCATTCAAAAATACATAACTAATAAATAATACTAATAATTTAGTTGAACCTCATCAATTTACCTTAACCAAACCTACAAAAAAAGTTGCATATTCCATGATTATTTAATATTCAAATAGGAATACCTAAACCAAGAGCAACGTTAGGAGTATTCGGGACATACTCAAACGATAAAAAGAATTCAACGCAACCTTACATTTACATAAGTATGCAATAATTAAAACTAAAAAATGTCAACGTATCGCGCCTTAATACTAGCAAAATCTTTAATTACGTCTTTAATACTCAAGGGTTCGCAAATATCACTTTCTATAGAAATTAACGCTAAATTATTTAGACGTTCTTGAGACATTGTGGTACGTAAATAGTTTTTAATAAACTTTAAACTTGAAAACGACCGTTCACCACTTGCTACAGTAACAGGCAATGTTAACATTATTCTTAAACTTATAGTCACATTCGGAAATTCACTACTAAGATTATTCTTTAAAAGATACTCTAAAACATTTTCAGGCGAAAAAATTTCTGAGGTATAGTCCGTATAATGTAAGATTCGTATTTTCGGATTAGCGCTTCATTCAACTGCCACAGGTAGAAAGTATATCTATTTCGTTTCCTCCTACAGCGTATGATGTAGGCAGAAAAAGTAGAATGTTTTTAACGCGACGGGTGGTGAACTAACACCTTCACTACACGTAACGAGATATCGTACATTTAAACATTTGGTTAGAAAGAGACAACAAAACGAATGGTATGTTGCAGTTTAACCAGTAAATACTCACATAAATTCGCTTTAAAGCGGTATTGAAAATGTTTCTAGCGTAAAGTGCATAACTTGTAATTCTAAATATATTTATGTTAATCATTTGAAACAATGCTTTAATGACCTTTTTCTAAAAACAAATTAAATAATGACGTTACCGTAATTATTTCTTTTAATGAGTTACACATATTTTTAAATACAGTAATGACATTAACCTTCATTTATCTTGGCAGAAAGTATAAATTCAACTAATGAAGTGAATTATTGTGTAGTTTTCTTCGTGCTTTCTCTTTTAAAACGTCGAAAGATGCCTGGCAAATGCTTAAATGAACGGTGCCGCAAATTAGTTCTTAACGTACATGAATATTTCTGCAGAGAAAAAGATAACAGTGGCTCTTTATGTAGTGTTATGGCAGTGCAGCGAAGAACATGTGATGCTTTAAAAATATCAGTTGACACATTAAAAAGATCATTGCTAGTGAAAAACTAACACTCCATTGCCTAAAAGGAACAAGAGATGTCGGAAAAAATATAAAACTACTGATATACCAGAAGGATTAAAACATACAATAAGGGATGTACTGTATGACATGTACGCACAAAAGAAACATGTCACGTTAGATGCGCTTAAACATACGTTACATGTTAAAGGCTTGTTAGAAGCATCTAGACCGACCATAAGTAAGATTTTGAGTGATATTGGTTTTAAGTATAAGAAAGACTGTAATCGGAGAGCGCTGTGCGAAAAAACAGTGTTGTATTTGCGCGTGTTAAATTTCTAAAACAATATATACAGAACATGAATGCAGAATCACCTTTATCTGTTGTGTTTCTGGATGAAACGTGGATATTTTCCAGAGGATCACCTAAAAGATCTTGGCAAGATGATACTCCAAATACTGTTAAAAATGCCCAATATTCTTCAACTGGGAAAAGGTATATTATTTTGCACGCTGGAAATTCTGATGGTTTTATAGAAGGTGCAAGTTTAGTATTTGTTGCAAAATCTAAAACATCAGACTACCACGATAATATGGACTCTACGGTTTTTGAAAAATGGTTAACAGAACAGTTATTACCAAAGCTATGCAATCCGTCTTTGATAATTATGGACAACGCGTCTTATCATTCCCGTCTTATGGAACGAATGCCGTCGACTGCTTGGAAAAACAAGAAATACAGGAGTGGTTGAAAAATAAAAATATATCTTTTTCCGAAAAAGATTTAAAGATAAATCTTTTGAATCTTGCAAAGAAACATGCAATAGAAAAACGCTACGTAGTGGACAACATTATTCAAGAACATGGTCACTTTATTCTTCGACTACCACCCTACCATTGTCAATTTAATGCAATTGAACACATTTGGGGGATCTGCAAGTCCTATTACGACAAACACATCGGTAGAGATGGATATTCGGATGCTAGTGTGTTACACATGTGGGAAGAATCTCTGCAACAGTGTGATAGTGCAGTGTGGAAAAAACAATTTTACATACTGAAAAAGTTATAGTACAGGGATGGTCACGAGAGCAATTATTAGATGTCGAGGTAACACCATTAATCATTTCTGTTGGAAGCAGTGATTCGGAAGATGATTTATATGCAGATACAGAGGACATGGTTTAAAACATATTTGTTTTTTTAATTTGTACCTATTTATCAATGCTTTGTGTAATTTTTGTAAATATTTATTTCTATAATTATGTACGATATGTTGTACTACTGTTGTTTAGTGGTTGATTAAAATATTTACTACTTAAACTTTTATTTGGATTAACACAAAATCATAAATATGAGATTGAACAGTTTGAATGTTTGGAAAACGTAACTTTGGTTTTATTAACTTTCTATTAGTAAGCATGTACTTACTTAATAATAAGTAAACAATAATTCACTTCATTAGTTGAATTTATACTTTCTGCCAAGATAAATAAATACTTTCCTTTAATTTATTTAGATGTTCTATTGCTACAAGGAAGTCAACATTAACAGCTTGTAAAATCTTACTGACGATGTTGACATTGGATAAAATGTCGTACCAAATAACAAGAGCACATAAAAACTTATAGTGTTTTATTTTTTCTGAAATGCATCTTGCTTGATGTTTTGTTTTCAGATCAAAACTGTTCGTTGGATTGTCCTCAAAAATTTGAAGCAGAGCATTGTCTACATGCACAATATCGTGACGTAATGGCTTTATAGCGTCGACACGACTCTCCCACCGTGTATCAGATAAAGATTTCAGAGTTAAACCTTCAATATTTTCTTTTAAAACTGACCAACGTTTAGTGCTGGATGAGAGTAAGTTATACAATTCTTGGATCGTGGTGAAAAAGTCAATTGTTTCGAAAGATACTTGACAGGCATCATTCACAACTAAATTCAATGTATGCGCCTCGCAAGGAATAAAAAAGGCTTTAGGATTGATTTCTAAATTTTTTTTCTGAAGGCCTTTGTGTTTTCCCTTCATGTTTGACCCATTATCGTAACCCTGACAGCGCATATTAGAAATGTCGATAGATTCCTTTTCAAGAAACTCGATTAGAAACAAACTTAATCCTGCACCAGTCGTATCCTTAACATCGCAAAATCCTAAGAAATGCTCTCTAATTTCTATCTTTTGTGTATTTTCATTATAGAGAATAAAACGAAATATTACAGTAATTTGTTCTTCGTGTGAAGCATCCAATATTATTGAATAATATTTAGCATTTTTATCATTTAAATAATTTTTGATTTTACGTTTTTACCCAAAATTTTTAAAATTTCATTCTGAAACTTATTTCCCAAATAATGGGGCATACGATTTTCATTAGCTTGCACGCGTTGTATGTGATCAGATAATACTGGATCAAATGTAGCTACAGATTGAATTAGTTGCAAAAAATTCCCGTTTCCTTTTGCATACAGTTTAGAACTTGAACCTCTCAGAGCCAATTTTTGTTTAGCCAGAAACTGAATACAAACGATTAACCTCTCTAACACATTTTGCCATCTTATTTTTTCTTGGTTAATCAGTTGCTGGTGTCGAGCATCAACAGTGCGCCCTTGTTCTAAATTTGTTTTTAATTGTATAAATTTTTTATAACACTGCATATGCGATAAACTAGCTTCGTGGATTGTGAGGTGTCTTGATAAGTGCTGCCAGTCTTTAAACCTACCTAGAACTAAAGCAATGTTGCTATTTGATGAGAAAATTTTACAATTATAACAAAAAGTCGCATCCTTGCTAATCGAATACACTAACCAATTTCGAAGCACTGATTCGCCGTTATGTAGCTTTTTCATGTAATATTGCTCTGAGAAACACCTTCCGAACTTATCTTTCGGAAAATTTATGTTCTTAATTCTACAAGGGTCTTTTTCAACAAGTAATGTCTTTAAATTGTGAGTAATTTCGTCAGGCCACTTTCCAACGTCGTCGAAATTTAATTCCACATCTTCTGGTACAATTTCTTGGTTTTCAATTTCTACTCTAGTACTGGTAGTAGCTGCTTCGTTCGTCACTTCTGTTTTTGAACTTCCTATCTCTTTATCAACAATTTCTGGTAGTTTTTCTGTGTTAACGGGATAGCTGTGGATGTCGTCGCTCTTATCGCTGGCGTGTTCTCGAATACGATCAACCCGTGAAGAAGGTCCTGCTTCGTCATTATCAGAAGGTTGAAAAAATTTAGATATATCTGAAGTTAAACATTTTATACGTTCCTGTTTTTGAATACGTTCTTTTCTATACTGATGCCCTGACAATTTTTTACTCTTTTTCTCAGACATCTAAATAAGTTGTAATACTTGGTAATAATAATTGTAATAATTGTAAATAAAATTGTAAAATTGTCAATAAAATACGTTATATTATTTTAATAATTACTAACTGTAGCTATCTTCACATTCACAATAGCCCAACCCAACACAGAATACCAAATGTTCAAGTTGCTTAAATATATATATATACGTATACTCCTCAAAAAACTGCATTACTGCATTTTAAGTAAATATCAATGCCCCTTTGAATGCAGTTCTACGAAAGTATTTCAAATAAGAGGATTAAGTAATAAAGTATAATCCGTAAAATAAGCTTTGTTGTTGGTTTAAACAGATGCGGCAAGGTAGATTAGTCATTTCCGGCAATGCTAATACACCTAAACTATTGAAAAATAAAACCTTTTTCAAACGTAAACAGGATTTAGCAAAAGCACGAAATGATCAGGTATTAAACATACAAGTCAGTTTACACGGACTTTGGACTTTACATTGGAAATCAATACCTACAATTTAATTGCATACATGTATTTTGATTATTTTTGTTAAGCTTACATTCATACATATTTTTGTTAAATTAATAACATTGGTAGTAACTAGTGAACTAATAGTTGTGAGGGAGATGGACTTTTGGCGCCCTTGGACCGATGGCGCCCTGGTTTCTTGCACCACTTGCACCCCCGTGTAGGCACGGCGCTGAAAACAACAGCAATTGTTGGAACTGTTTTAAAATATATTCCGTAGACTGTCATTAAACACACTAATTTAATAACGGTTGTGCTGTATATGTTAAATAGAATGCAGTATTTAATCTACTTAAGGGATATTTCCTATGATAGCAGCTGCCGTAGGTTTTAACCTAAAACAACATCAATTGTTAGAACTGCTGTACTGAATGTTCTGTAATTTGTTGTTGGTAACAAGTTTTCTATGAAATATTTAAGTTCTCTACTTAACGGTGATTTCCCGTAATGAGAGCTTATGTACTTAAAAAATAAAATAACAGCAATTAGTCGAACAGTATTACAGAACATTCCGTAGTCTGTTATTAAAAACACTAATTTAGTAACGATTGTGCTGCATTTGTTCAAACTAATGCAGTATTTAAGTTCTCTTCTTAATGGTGATTTCCCGTGATAATGGCTGCATTAGGTTTTAAAATATAAAGCAACAGCAATTATTGGAGCTATTTTACTAAATATCTCTTAGGTTGTTGTTAAAACACTAATAATGTAGTGACGATTGTGCGGTATTTGTTAAATAGAATGTAGGAGATTCAGGTCCTCTAGTTAACGGTGATTTCTTGTAATGACAAGTAAAACAGGTTTTTAAAACCTAAAAGAACAGCAATTATTTTTGACAGAATATTTTGTAGGTTGTTGTTAAAAACCCTAATTTAGTAACGAGTTTTCTTTATTTTATGAAACTAATGAAATATTTAAGTTCTCTACTTAACGGTGATATCCCGTGCTGACAGCTGCGGTAGGTTTTAAAATCTAAAATAACAGTAATTAACAGGCCAATGTCTCGACACAAGCTACTAGAAGAAACTCCTTTGACAAATATTTAGATCTTAGCTTTATCAGCAAACAGGAATCGACAAAATCAACGACCCCAGCCATCCCAACGGGTAGCGGCTCTATGTGGTGGCTTTTGACAGAAGTACTACAACGTCGAAAACACTTGAAAAAAAAAGAAATCACTGGAACTGATAAAGACATGAATATAGGAGAATAGAAGCCGGACTACGAGAAAATACATATAAACAAGATCATAGAAACTCCAGTCACTAAAGGAGAAATTCCAAGACATTTTCAAAAGAAACAAAAACTAAGTCCTATGCAGATACAATACAAAGACAAAGACAAAAGATAGCATAATCATGAGGAATAAAAAAATCGAAGAAATAGAAAAATTCATCTTAGAAAGCAAAAACGTACATGGAGAATTAAAGAGGACATCAACAGAACTTTGCTCACTAATAAGAAGAGTTGCTGAAGAACAGAGACAAGATAGAGAAACAATAATAGAACTGAAAATAGAAAAAACCGAAACAACAAGAAAACATAATATGGAAAAACTATTGCTAAAAAAGAAACTAAAAGAAGCGGAAATGAAGAACGAAACACGTAGACATACAAGGTAAAATTACATTAAATTACAAGACCATGACATAACCTACGAAGAATTCTTAAAAATATGCGATCACAAGTAGAACCCCACAAGTTATCGTCAAAATACCAAAATAAGGAAGGAACAAACAAGCAAAACGTCAGACACAATGATAATTTTTTCTGACCACGATAAAAACAGGAGAACACGAGAACGTGCAAGATGCTCCTAAACAGATTTCCAAAGCTGAAAGAGGAAGATGCAACAGATTGCTAAGGAGGGAAATATACAGAACTCACGATGTGCACCTCGAGAAGGACCAAACGAGGAATATCTAATAGAAAAACCCATATAATGACGTACTACGACACGAATAGGCAAGACGAACGAAGCCTAAAAAACCTTTTTGAACTGACAGTACACAGTAAAAACAGAGCCATATGGTATGGTAGAAATTGATATAATAGCCCCACAAGGTATAAACACAAACATGTTTAGAAAAATCCTTGAAGCGAACGAACTAAGCAAAAACAAACACAGAAATTAAAATAAGAGGCACAATGCAGAATGAAATACAGAAAAGAAATGAAAAAACAGACGCAATCATAATTATCAATACCCAAGATAAGACATATGCAGACACTTAAAAAACTAAAGGAAGAACTCAAATACGATGAAACAATGCAAAATATAGAAAACACAAGAAAAACATCAAAAGGTAAATTGCTAACTAAAGTACGCCAGGTGGTTTGGAACTCCTGGACCCTTTGCTGTAGTGGAAGGTTTTGTAAATGAGAAACAACACTAGTTCTGGAGTATGGCGACGTTTCGCACTCTTGTTTGCGGGTGCTTCTTCGGGCCGGTGCCAGATCAGATGATTATTTCAGTTACATCAGTTGTTGTGTATATAATCCATCGTAATTTGCTAATTGCAGTAAAGAGAGAAAATAAAGGAAAAGCTAATTAAGATAATGTCGGGACAGAAAATGAATACCGTAGGAGGAACAAAACAAAAAACTCTACATATTAAAGGAATGAATGAATTAACAAATATAGAAGAAATAAGAAACGAATTATTTATAACCGGAAATACACAATATGAAAAACACTTGAGCATCAAAGCCCTAAGACCGATGTTAAATGGAAACCAGACGGCCACTATTGTAACTACTGAATAATAATAATAATAATAATAATAATAATAATAATAATAATAATAATAATAATAATAATAATAATAATAATAATGTTTATTGCCTAACAGACCAAATCCTATTATAGGACAATACAATAAACAACAAAAAATTAATAATACGGTATAAAGTAAAGTTAAATTACTAAGATAATAAATCAAAGGTATGTATGTACTAAATTCAAGAACTTAATTTTAAAAATTCGCATATAATAAAGTGTAAGGACGAAAAATGTATATCACACTGTCCAGAGATTAAGTTAAACAATTTACAAATTGTTTGAAGAGGTGATTTAGCAAGCATATTTGTACGTGGGGTAGAACAATAAAAAGTAACATTGCTACGAAGAGGTAGAGACGGTACATGAAAATTTAATAATGAAATTAAGTCAGCACAATCAATTTTATTGTGCAATAAATTGTAAAGAAATATTACATTTATAATACCCCGTCTGTTTTCCAAAGATTGCACTTTGAATCGATTTAGAAGCATAGTATGATTACAACCTACTTCCGGATATATTCCATCACAGCTTCCAAATCGTCAATTTGCTTTTTATAATATGGATTCACACAGTAGAACCATATTCAAGCTTGCATCTCCCAACGAAACGTATAATACTTTCAATGCGTGAATATTATGGAAGGTACGAGCATTACGTATTAAGAAACCGAGCATCTTCATAGCAGAGGAAATAATATCATCTATATGTTGTCTAAAAGTAAGTTTGATGTCAAAAAGTATACCTAAATCTTTAGTAACGGTACATCTTTCGATTATCGTTGAATTAACTCGATATGGATGTATAATCCAATTTACTTTACGAGTGTAGGTAACAACTTTGCACTTAGATTCATTAAGCGAGATTTTATTTGCAATACACCATTCCTGAACTGCATTTAGTTGTGCTTGAAGAAAATCGCAGTCGCTTAGTTTATTAATGACTGAAAATATCTTTAAATCATCAGCAAACATCAATTTATTGCAGTTAATACAATCAGGTAAGTCATTGACAAATATTAAAAACAGCAATGGTCCTAAATTCGATCCCTGCGGGACTCAGAAGAAGCTTGAAATACCGCAGAGTTAAAATTGTTGTAAGATACATAATGAGTTCGTTCTTGCAAGTAAGATGTAAACAATGATATTAGTGGACGAGAGAATAAAAGCAAACCGTGGTCAATTCTATCAAATACTTTGGAAAAGTCTGTGTACAGAACATCAACCTGCCCTTGTACATCAAGATATTTTGAAATATATTCCGTTACACACGCTAGATTTGTAATCGTAGAACGGTTACGATAGAATCCATGTTGATACGGTGTTATATATCGAGAAACAGCGGGGTACAATAAAGAAAATAAGCACATTTCATAAATTTTGAAAAGTTTGATATGATACATATCGGTCGATAATTACCTATATCTGAACGATCTCCTGATTTAAAGACAGGACAAATTCGAGCTTTTTCCAAGAATTGGGAATTGTTGAGGTTTGAATTGATAAGTTAATGATGAAATGTAAAGGTTTCACAAAAGCATCTGCAAAATTTTTATTACATAACTGGGTATATGATCAGGGCCAGAAGTAATTTTATTTTGTAATTTATTAATAGATATTATTATGTTAGATTCTGATATGTTAGATATACTTATACTAGGCATATTGTTGTAATAGCTATTACAATACTCGGGAACAGCACTACTATTCGAAAAGATTTTAGAAAAATAGCGAGCAAGTTCTTTGACTATGGATGATGGAGTTTCAAAGCTTTTATATTCACAGTACATTTTCATCGGAATTCGGAATACGGAAGATGACGCTAGGAGAATATTAGAACATAAATCAGTCAAAATACGTTTCAACCTATCCGAAATAGAAGAGAGATTTAAACGCTAAATTAGTTGTTTGGGGTTCTACGCACACTGACAACGGGGGTTTTGCAGTAGGTACATGAATGGGCTGCCAGTCTAAGTTTAGTTTCTGTCAATTCCGGCAATGTCTTTCATAGATGTAACTTTGTGGATCTATAATTCATAAGTTACATGACTGGAAGGTGCTTGAAATCTCGTAGTGACCATCGATACATCTTTTATTCTTGGAAGCGACCTGGATACTCTGAAAAAAAATGTAATATAGCTAGAAGATTAACCTACAAAGAAAGTATGTTAACAATAAAACTTACCTATTCCAAACCAAGAACTATAATCAGATTAAAAAACAATACTCCCGAATATTATAGCACAAGTGAAAGGTAAAACCTGAGAAAATGTGATCGAATACTTGGATAAAGATCCGTGGGGCCTAGGCTATAAAATAGTTGCCAAAGCTCTACCTCTTCAGTCGGGTATCCCCTCAATCGAGGCTGAACTTGCAAAAACTATCCTGGAAGATTTGTTCCCGAGATATGCTGATAACTTACCCTTTATCCTAAACTCGCTACCCAATACTATATTCTGCTTAGCAGATCTCAATTACGTGGTTGATAAAACTAACAAAAAACGAGCTCCTGGGCCTGACTTTGTTCCTCCTGTAGTTGTGTGCCATTTAGTCAAGCATTTTTCCCACTTTTATAATTCATTGTATAAAAATGCGGAATTCCCCGATTGCATGGAAAAAGCACGTGTAATTTTGATTAAGAAAAAAACGATACTTACCGTCCCATTTCTATGCTTAACTCGGTGGCTAAGATATATAAACATCTCATTAAAATAAAACTGGAAGAAGAGACATGCAATAAAAGTGGTTTTAGTCCACTCAATTTGGCACACTAAGAATAAGTCAGCGATTCAGGCCATCAAGCACATTGTGGATTGTGCTAAATCCGCTGCACAAGGAACATGGCGTACCAGAATGCTGTCTACACTTGTAGCCATCGACTTAAAAAACGCTTTTAATGCTTTTCCCTGGTCTCTTCTCCTAGAAATGTTGATTGCTAAAATCCATAATTATTTAATAAAATTCATGTCTAATTATCTACCAGATAGAGAAGTTACTTATCTAGATTCACAACATCGTCCCATTCGTCTAAACCTACAATCGGGCATCCCCCAGAGGTCGGTGCTAGGATCTCTTTCTCTGGAATGTCTTTACAATGATCTCCGACGTCTACTTGTTTCGGACAATACTAGCATCTCCGCTTATGCCGACGACTTGGCGTTATTCGTCAAGGCAAAAACTGAATCCGATCGCATGAAAATGACAAACCGGTGTTTGAACCGTATACTCCTGGATGGTGGACAATCGCATGCAAATAGCTGTAGAGAAAACTGCAGGCAGTAGTATTTTCTGACAGAAGAAAAATTTCAGATATAATTTTTGCTAGACAACACAACTATATATCCTAAGGACAGTATCAACTATTCTGGGCGTGTTCCTTTTTTTAAATATTTTTTTAAAAAAAAAAAAAATTATTTAAAAAATAATATATAAAATTAATAAAAATAAATTTTTAAAAATAATTTATAAAAAAAATTTTAAAAATAAATTTTGGGAATAATTTTTTTAATTTTTTTTTTTTTTTTTTTTTTTTTTTTTTTTTTTTTTAATATTTTAAAAATAAAAAAAATAATATTAATATAAAAAAAAAATTTTTTTTTTAATTTTTTATTAAAATTTTTATTTAATAATTTATTTAAATATATTAAATTTAAAATAAAAAAAAAAATAAATTTAATTAAAATATAATGGTTTTTTGGATTTTTTTTTTTTTTTGTTTTTTTTGTTTTTTTATAGTAGACTAAGGGTTAGACAAATTTTTTTTTGGGGGGGGGGTTGGGGGGGGTGGGGAGCGGTTAAGCTAGCAACGTCCACGAAAAATACTTCTACGTATTCGTGGATCATCGGCCTCGAAACGTAAGATACTGGCGGAAACAGCGTCATGTTATGTGCAGTGCCTATCTGGATTGAGGTACTAAAAAAACAAAAATACACTGGCTTAATTCTCAAGACGCAACTGCTATATGCATTGCTTTTGCTTATCGGACTGTATCCACTTTAACTGTTTGCGTTATCGCGGGCGTGGTTCTTCTGGACATAATAGCTGCTTCGCGTACTAAGCTGTTTTCAAATAGCAGCGATATTACAAATTTCCTACTGGATTCTCTAAACTACAGATGGGTTAGTTATCCCAAAGGAAAATTGACAAAGCTCCTAATCGAACACGTTTATCACTGGTTTAAAAGGAAACATGGTGAAGTAAACTACCACTTGAGCCAATTTCTCTCAGGACATGGCTGTTTCAATGCCTATTTAGCAGACATTCATAAAATTAGCTCCCCTGATTGTAGCTACTGGGACGATGTAGATGTTGCTAGGCACACTTTTTTTTACTGTACATATTGGGCTAAATATAGATCTGTGTTGGTGTTACGGCCTGCGACGTTGTAGAGTACATGCTCAAATCATTGGATTCCTGGAACAAAGTTAAAGTATGGTCACCAACATCTTGAACTGGAAAGAAAAAATAATAAAAAAAAAGATAAATGCATGAATATAAATATAAACCATCAGAGACCGCTTCTTTATTGACAGCTGAGAAGGGTTTTTTAGTCGGTCGGCACTACCACCTAACCAACCCGATACTACCCGTCCACCTGGGTGACCGGTGTCTGTTAGCAGATTTTTCCCTTCTCTCAGAAAAAAAAGTACGTCAAGGAAGGAGAGACAAAGATTTTCTTCAATTTCCATAGTGAACTTGATGTCAGTATGTTGATTATTAAGATGGTCAAGAAAGTATCTAAAGAAGGGTGACCATGTTGAATGTATCATCAACATACCTAAACCATACTTTCAGTTTCAACGCGGAAGTTTCCAAGGCAAGGGTTTCAGAGGCTTCCATAAAATGTTGGCGACAACAGGAGATAAAGGGGATTCATAGCAGTAGATTTACAAAACCTAAAACAACAGCAATTATTGAAACTGTTTTACAGAATACTCTGTTGAGTGATTATTTATTTAATAAAAACTAAAATAACACAAATTTTTCGAACTGTTTTACGTAATATTCGATAGTTTGGCTAAAGTAAAAAAATTTTAATAAAATTTCTTTTCAAACCGGAAGTTTTGTAATTGGAAATGCTCATAAATTTGAAGTTTTGTGGTACCTATAACTCCTAAATTTTTCTAAATTGTATCAAATACAAATACATTAAGATTTGGCAGATCTTTTTTAATGCTATTTAACGTACGAATGAAATTACTTTTATTTGCATACGCCTCGAAAGTTGAAGACATTTATTTAATCGGATGGTACATTTTAAATATTGTATTGTGATGTAAGTGTTATGTATGGTGCCACAGAAGATCAGTATAAACCTGTACAATGTGGTGACGAAACCGTGTGCAATTGTGGATTGGTTCGTCTTGGCAAAGTATTTACTTCAAGGTTTAGGAAAACCACTAAAACCTAAACATGCCAACCCTTACCCACCCTAGTATTCACATGTAATAATATTAATTAAGTGTGTGATGTGATTGTGTTTTGTGAAATTTTTTCCTAATTATCCGGGATGGTCTTGATGACCAGGTCCGGAAATCAAAGTGGTGATTCTCAGGAACAACATTTTTTTTTTGACCATGAAGTACTGTAAGGTACTGATCACCTTCCATATTTTATATTTGCACCAAAAACCCCTAAAAAAACACACACAAAAAAAACTCTAAAGAAAATTGACGTACGTTTTGACGTTTAATTCCGGAAACCAAAGTAGTGATTCTCAGCAACAACATGTTTTTCTTGTTGACCATGGAGTACTGTAAGGTACTGATTATTATTGAAGACATAATACACCACATATGACATCATGCCGCGAGGGGCACAAGTAAATAATTCCGTTGTCCAACTTGTTTGTATGAATGAAGTGTTGACACGAAACCAGTTCTTGCACATGTTATAAATGCTGCTGGTTACGGAAGTCGCTATTAAAAAAAAATTAAATTTCAATAAAGCACCTCCTTCGTATCGCTGCAATCACGTTGCATGAACAGAAACTTGCACTTGCAGGCAGCTTAATTTTAATTTCATTCATTAACTGTAATGATACACTTAAAATAGAAACAGTTATGATGGGAAAAACACAATTATTACTCAAACAATAAAGTATGGCAGATGTGATTGCATCTAAAGACATTGACGGACAATTTGTATAATTTTAAATTGTAACACAACGGTATGTGCAGATATTTTAATCTAACAGAACTTAAAATATATCGAGCGTGAAGTAACGCTGGGTAATAATTACATAGAACATCTTAACCAATAGAAAAAAAAGCCCGCTAGAGAAGCTCTTCATTATTGATAATGTCGCTAGGTAATTGTTATGATTGTAAGAAGTGGGTAGTCGCTGACAGAAAAAAAATTAATTTTCGAAATTATTTAATATATTAATCGCAGAAATTGCAGGTGATACAGTTAATTTAAAAATTTTCTTAACTGATCTGGAAACTGAGCATGGGCCAAGTGGAAGTTGTATACACACATACACCATGCATGGCAAATTTTATGCTTAAATAATTTTCAATTAGATTTACTATTGTGCATTCATCTTATATTGTTGAGAAGATTTCTGACAGGCCAAAAGAGGTTCTATAGCTAACTATAGTAATAAGCGGATGTTGAATATTAATTTCTCAATTAGTTGCGTAACCCAATTTTGTTAAAAAGAAAATTGAATTTAGAAGAAATAATAGATGTATCTTTTGTTATTATTAATAATGGGAAAATACTTCTCATTACTAAAAATATAATACTAAATGTTTTTAGTTAGAGCATATGGGCTTTAAAACTATGTTGCTACAAAGAATTAGAAAAAAGAAATTGTTCTTAAAATTATAAACACTATGTTATTGCTTAGTGTGACGGTGTGTGACAAAAAAGGAAGTATGGTCCAAGAAAACATGACGTTCGCAGTTCATCAATTTCGTTTCAATGACTTTTGTTGTATTTTATTTAATTCGGTCACTAGTTTTTATGTACTGATATTACAGAATTTAATATCACTGTTTATACAGTGCGAACGTTTAGTCTGGAATAATGGATATATTTAAGTTCCAGATCGTTTACGACAAACTCGGACACGTCAATTTGATTTCTTTAAAGTGCATATTTCCTGAAATTTAAATTAATTTTTTACTCCCTCTACTTTTTGCAATGACGACACCGCACCACCTAAGTTATTTTGCAGTTTTGAGTATATTATTCCGAGTTCAAACATTTGTCACTTTTGTCATTGACATTGACAGTTTCAAAAATATTAATTTTTAAACTACGGATATTTTACAAGTTTTTTTTAAGCAAGTGATAATAATTTTATCACTTGATTTAGAAACCGACTTAGAGATAACGAAAGATGTTAGTTCCCCTTCACCAACTGACGATGGACAAGAAAAGAAAAGGAAAAGAAACAAAGCAAAAGAGATTGACTTTTAAACAATTGGAAATGTTTCAAGATTTTTTTTGGGAGAAACAAAATGTGTTTTTTCTTTTTGAAACTTTTATTGAGGATGAGAATTATTTTTGTAAATTTGAAACGGTATACAATGTAGGGAGAGCAAGGGGATACAAAAAGATAAAATACCTCAGAATGTTAAAAATTCTTTAATTTAGATCAACAGATTGTCATAAAAGTAAATTGCAAAAACACTAATACCGATGGACATGGACAGGACATAGTACCAGTTTATTTAAATTACGAGTATAATCATTGGCTGCAAGATTTTTTAAAATTTGTATAGACTTATAAATAAATATGATACATTCAAATTTATAATTATGTAATGGGCGTTTCATATAAAATGTTAAATACTGTAATTTATTAAAATTCTATACTCGGAAACTTTTACTTCAGTTTGCTGCAATGATGGTTTAACCGAAAGCTTTCCTACTAGTATGGGGGTAAAACAAGGATACTTGTTGAGTCCACTGTTATTTTTTTTCTAAACGACCTTGGTGACTGTCTGAGTGCGGGGTTAAACAAAAATCAAAATTGCAAACAAATTTAGGGACTGCAATTAAAATAAATTTTCGATGATGTCATTGCAAAAAGTAGAGAGGGTAAAAAATTAAGTTGAATGTCAGGAAATATGCGCTTTAAAAAACAAAATTAACGTGTTCGAGGGTTTTTGTCGTAAACGATCAGAAACTGAGATATATCCATTATTCCAGACTAAACGTTCGCACTGTATAAGCAATGGTATCGTGTCACTGAAATAAACAATACTGAGGCTTTCCGCGTGAAGAAATGGTAACTTGAATCGACAATGTTTCACCAACTATCATAAAGAAGGGGAAATAAAGCGGGTGTTCTGTTACAGTGATCGAGCTTTGGGCTAAAAAACTCACGCACAATAACCGTGTCACTGAAATAAACAAAAATACTTTTTAAGAAATGAGGGTTTTCACTACATTTTTTTAAATAAAAATAAATAAATGCAGCAAAACCAGTTGTTTTCCTTCATCAAGACAAATATATATTAAACAAAACTAAACAATACACAAAAATAAATAAAAAGAAAATAATCATCATTATCATTTTATTTAAATTTAGGCAAACCATAACATCAATGCTACTGTTCAAACTTCTGTTATATTAATGCGCTTTTATTGTAAACAGGTTCACTGAAAGTTTTAGTTAAAGCGTTGATTGAAATATTGGTAAAGATAGTCAACCTTACGGGATTATGCGACCCCGAAATTTGTTCTAAACATCAGAGGTCGGTAGTATCGCTTTGTGCTAAGAAAATACGTCAATTGTATTGTAGAATTTACAGAACAGTATTGCCGATAAATGTGAAATAGAAAACTGTAATTTTGCTGATAGTTTATGCTAAGGCACGACATTGTTGCCAATGCATCATGCCGTTGATTGAAATATTGGTGCATTGAGTCAATGTTGACAAACAAACAAAAACATGCGTTCTACAATATACAAGAATTTATTGATTTTTGTCGACGTACTAATTAAATGTGTGTCCTTTGTTATATATTTTTTTTCTATTGTCTGTTAATTGTTCAATGTAATAATATTTATTTGTATCTTTCTTACGTAAGGTTATAACAATGGTTATACCATCATGACAAACACATATATGTACAAAGATTGTATACATACACATGTGAATAAAGTTTATTATTATGAAAAAAAACCTGCAGATTTAAAAGTATTAATTTCGTAAAGAAATCGTTGAAAAACGTTCTCCAAAAAAAACAATTTCTTTAAATACTTTTGAAAATTCCATACTCATATATTTATTACATTAACATCGTTTATCCGTTGAAAATGTTTTAAAATCTATTAGGCTTACGCAAGTAAATTTCTAAATTTTGGTCATTGAAATTAAAATTTTTTAACATAGAAACGCTATCCCTTTTTATGTTGGAACGAATGTTGAATTTTCTTATATTACAATCTAACGTACTCAACTGTTTGCATCTAAACAATATTATAACAAGCCTACTCATTTACTAAAGGTGTTGCTAAAAGTATGCAATTGTAGAATTTCTGACTAAGCCGATAAGGAATGTGACTCATAAACGATAATCCGGAAGACTCCTCGTAATACATTTGGTTAAAATAAAACTATATCGAACCTTAAAGTGGGAGGCTAATAAACATATTTCTAATAGCTATAATTACAGTGATGTCACAAAACCACACCGTAAAATAAGAATATTATCTGCATAAATAAGTGTAAATGTTTGGATATGTTTTATGTATAGCATTGTATTAGGTACGTTATTATTTATGTGTAAATTGTTTGTAAATTATTACTATTATTTTAGATCAGTTGGAATTGTAATTTTTGAAACAATGTTTATAATTAATGAGCTATTTTTACTTTAATTAAACTATTTTAATTCGAAACCATGATATTTTGATACAGTTTCAAAGAGTAAAATCCTAACTTTTATCTCTACTAACAGATAACAAAGTGTCACTTTTCGTAAATTATTTTTTCCTCGGGAAAAAGTGAGTACTATTTTTAACACCAAATTTCCCTCAATAATTTTCTAATTCTATTGTAATATGATTTTTCAATATTAAATCGTCATTTATTTCGTCACAGAAAAGAATAGTGTATTATACACGTATTATCCGCACCGCGTCGGGAGACAACACACCTCAAGCTAAAATCTAGTACTTTTATTTTTAGAAGTAATAGGAATAGGTTTTATTACCAAGTGAATTTAAATTTAAAGGTCTAGTGGAACCCACTTTCCCTAAAAAACACGGTAACTTGTTGCCTTTTGAATTGAAAAATTTGAAAACCAATTTTTATTTAAAATCCTTTTCAACTGAACACGTAAAACAAGTAGATACAAAACCAATAATTTTGCGTTTCTGAACTCTAGTGGTATTTCTCCCAGTATGTTCTACTTTATTCCTAACGAAGTTATTAAATGACAAACAAATGTCAACATTATTATTTGCAAGTTAAAAAATAAAGTGCAAGCATAATTTGTAAAATAATTGTTTCTTATTTATCTAACACCGACCAAACCAAACTTTTTTAACAAATAACGCTTCGCATGTATTTTAATAAATTATTAAAAAAAACATTGTCATTAAAATCCAAGATATGTATCATCAATGGTATTATTCATAAATGAAAAATTCGTCACTTTTAATTACTAGTTAATACGTTTACTAAATATTTGAAAACGTTGCAACATTGTATTGACAAAAGTAAATTTTACGGATTGTATGTTGCGCCATTTTTACAACGGTGGAATAAATTGAACTATTCTATTTCAAGAATCGTACACATTATAACTTAGCGCTTCAGTACAGGTGAAAAAAGTAAACAAAAACGCAACCCAACATGCATATGTGAATTGCATCCGTGATACAAGCAAATACAAGCGGTTGACTATCTTTACCAATATTTCAATCAACGGTTAAAGGAAACAAATAGGATAACATGATATCGACCGTAATTGCAGCTTATTGAGTAAACGAGAATAAAAGAACAGAAATGAAAAATCAACTTACTGAGTTGGAAACAAAAACCACATGTGTAGTGGAACACATACTAGGAAAAATTGAGACGAATGACTTAATAACAATTATAAAAGAATGTTAGAATGTTGTGATAATAATACTAAAGTGAAAAAATAACTATCGATTATTTCTAGATTATTCAAATAAAGAAAACAAAAATATCAAAACATACTAAAAAACGGATGTTAAAAAACGAAATTGTCGAAAAACTTGACTAGGTATTAAAGGAATAATGTACCGGGTGTCGCATTAAGAAAGAGGCCGGCCGTATCTTTAAAACTAATATTCGCACAGTTTAGATAAAAAGATATTTTTAATAAGAGTAACTATTGCTGTACATTGTATACAAGTTAGTATATTGACCACTATAGGGGATGCATTAGTGACTTCAAAACAAAAAAAAACTAGAAATACAGAAATACCCAAATACTGTAAGCCAATAGATAACACTGTTTTAATATTTTATGTGTTCTGGACAAGAAAGTTTGAAAATGAAAATCTTCTCACTTGTCAAATAAGGAGTGGTAGAGGAAGCTTAGAGTTCAATTTTGAAAAATGCTCACAACTCTGGTTTGGGTTAATCGAGTTATTTATGCTTAATTATTTTTTCGAAAAACTGTAGAGAAACGGTAACCATAATTGACAAATTCACATACATTGTCAAAATTTTGTAAAATTTTAATACAATGGTTTATACTTTTTTACATACTTGGATTGACCCCAAAAATTCCAACAAACTGGCGCAAATCGCTACTTGACACTTTTTTTAAACCCATTGCCCCATTTGATTTGAAAATCAAGTAAGCCATAGATAGAAAATATACGTTAATGTCAAAATAGAACAGTTTTTTTCTCAGAATTTTATTTTGCAGTGTTCGCACGTTATATTTTGTATTTTTAGAATGCCTTTGTTGCTTCAATCAGCAGTTGATATTATTGCTATTTATTTTGAGTATATGCACAGACGCACTGCGTTATCCCGAAAGACTCCGATGTGCCAGCAGAATGTTTATTCCATTAGCGAATCGCATTCTCACAACAACGTTTTAGCGTATGTGGAGACTTATAGATTCTTCAGACTACAGTGTTTCAAGGGAACACAGATAATTAAATTTTTGTGTTCATACACTGTTATTCTTTATAAACAATGACGCTTACTAAATTATAAACAATTATCTTAAATTTCATTCACATCACACTGTGCTGCACCGGTATTGACCGGCAAAAACTACCATAGAAGATAACTTTTTATCCACAATTATGTGGACGAATGAAGCAACTTTCCATAGTAACGAAAGAATCTATACACGTAATATGCACTATAGGTCAACCAATAGCCCTCGATGACTGCATGAGGTACAATATCAAGGAAGGTAGAGCAGAAATTAAAGGGCCTTTTTTCTTTGAAGCAAACATATTAAAGTTTGTAGAGAAACAATTGTCATTTTTTTTTAGAAAATGTGCCATTGGAAACCAGGAGAACAATGATGGTTGCCCTGCCCATTACGCTGCAAATGTTAGTGAATTTTTTGATAGGTGAATTCGCAGAGGTAGTCTATTTCCATGGCCTGCGAGGTATTGTTTAAGAGCAAATTTAATCTTTTTTTAACATTATTTAACTGAAAGTTCTATTCTAGGTCACCTGATTAATCTTGATTTTTACTTACTATGGGCAGAGTGAAAAACCTTGGTTTCGCCACAAGACCCACCACTTGACCACTTATAAAGTGTTTACTCCACATCTTATAAATTCCAAAATAAAAATTTTAAAAATCCCTTTGTTCACTTTTTCCGAGGAATTATTGATTTTACAAATTGCTTCGCGGTACAAATTTCTTTTTAAATGTAGATTTTTTTTCTTACAACGCATTCGTTTTTTTTTCCTTTTCTATCAAAATTATTAAGTTGCGACGCTGTTAGACGTTTATTTTATTTTTCCAGCCAAATGTTTTATATATCGGCGCACAATTTTCATTTGATGGTGTACGCCGACGGGGGCAGAAGCACACTTAGTCAACGCCGTTGGACAAACATGCACTTGTTTGCCGTCACGGTATAACAAAGGCGTAGTTGCAATTTGGTCAATCTAAATAAATAATTTGTTAAATACTTATCCTGCGTTGTGTATCTCATGGATAAGTGGATAAAACGGTCATCTGCAGTCCCGGCTAAGAAATCCGAACAAATGTCTAGTGATCTAAAGCAAGCAATGTGTGTACAGTGGCGGCTTGTCCATATGGTCATTTGGTCAATGACCTCCCAAAAATTTTGACAATATATAAAACAATATTCATTACTACGTATTTTATTAAAATAGGTAATTAAGTTGCAAGTACAATAACTTAAAATTTATCGGCCGTCGTTAGTAATTCATCCTCTTCAACCTTGGGCTGGCGGTGCGAATTGTCCTCATTGAATTAGATCTACCCGGAAAAACTCGAAAAACGTGCAGCGCCCGAATAAACGCGAACGTCCGAAACAATAATCAACTTTGGGTCATGAGCCGGATCCGCAGTTTACGTTGACTTCGTATAGCGTGTACAACTACGCTCGATTTTTATTCGATTTTCGCGTGTTTTAAATCAATTTAAGAATTTATATTGATATGTTTTACTGTTGTTGTGTTGTTTTGTAAAAATACTATTTTTGATTCGCGTGTGCATGCGCTATAATAGAAAATGTCGGTAGTGCAGAAAATTAAACAACTAAAAGTGCTAACAAACTTAATTTTACAAAATTAGTTGAGTTCAAGGCAAATGGTCGTCCTTTGCCAGAACTAAGTTTACGACAAACTAGCAAAGACAAAAATAAAGATGTTCATCGAAACTTTCGCAAGGTAATGTACGATTTAGCTAACTGGATATGTGGTTGTGAAGTATCAAACGTATTTTACTGTTTTGTTTGTTTATTATTTTCTAAAGACTCGTCAGACTCGCTATGGTGCAAATCCGGTGTAAGCGATTTAAAACATTTAAAAGGGAAAATAAAAAACATGCTTCGTCTGCAGAACACATGAAATGCTCGGTAAATTTTGCAACCGTAGGAAATGTTGATATTCGTACACAGCTAGCCAATGATTACAGAAAATCCCTTAGAGATTTTAATGAGAATGTTTCGAAAAATCGCTATATTTTGAACAAAATTGTAGATTCTATAAAATTTTGCGGTGCATTTGAGTTATTTATATTTTTTATGTATGTCTATTTTTAAATTAATTTTTGACCTCCCAGTATGATTGACCACGGGCCGCCACTGTGTGTACTTATAAAGTTTGTCTAATTTTGCACATGTTTCAAATTAGTTAGTTTTAATTGAAGTGTACGCAATGTAGCTCTCCCTTTACCTGCTTATTTGTTCTTTCCAGTACCAGTAGGTACACGAACGCCTGATTTTCAGAGTTGCTCAAAAGTAGTACCTACCACTGAGAAGGTACATGTGAAAAAACGCAAATATGAAGACAGTTATTTATTTTTGGCTTTGTGGAACGTTATAACTGCCCCCAGTGTGATATTTGCTTTAAAATCCTACCAAATAGTTCTATGGCTCTAGTTAAATTGCACAGGCACATTGAAACTGTTCACCTTGACCACAAACATAAAAATATTATTTTCTTTGAAAGAAGAGGTCATGAGTTGTTGAAAAACCAAAAATCTATTAATATGTTCTCTCATACAATTAACGAAAAAGCGACTGAAGCTTCATACATTGTAAGTTACCGCATTGTACAGGCGAGAAAGGCTCATACAATCGGAGAAACACTTATTAAACCGTGCATAGTTGATACCACAAAATGTTTGTTAGACTGGTGGTATTACTTGTGTTTGTACAGTACCAACACCAGACATCGTTTGGAGAAAATCTTCTTTTGTGCCAGCCAGTTCCAAGTAACACCAGCTGAGTTGAAATATTTAAGGTTTTGGATACTTTTTTGACATGAAACCAAATTCCATGGAAACACTGTCTTGATTTTTGTACAGATGGTGCCAAGGCTATGTAGGGAAAACTGCCGGGGCTGTTGCAAGAGTTAAAGAAGTTGCCACAAAGTGTACAAGCAGTCATTGTATTTTACATCAGCAAGCACTTGCCGTAAAAAGGATGTCTTTATCTGTAAAGAGTGTCCTTGATGAAACAGTAACAATAAAAAATAAAATAATTAAAACCCGACCGCTTAACTTGTGACTGTTCCACATACTTTGCGATGATATGGGAAGTGTTCATAAATCTCTACTTCTCCACACTGAAGTAAAGTGGCTGTCTCGAGGCAAGTCTTTGGTCCGTTTATTTGAATTACGACAAGAAGTTGTTATGTTTTTGCGCAGCCACAGCATACCGGGAGGGTTGGAAAAAGATTTGAGGATAAGGAGTGACTTTTTGGAGTCGCATATTTAGCTGATATATTTTCCAAAATAAATGAGGTGAGTCTTGCCATCCAGAGAAAAAATATTAACATACCCAATCAACTTTTTGATGACATTTATCAACATTAAGTGACGTGCTTTATTCAGCAATAGAGTAGTTTCCAGAGAACCACGAAAAAAAGTTTGAACAATATAAATGGATTCAAAATCCCTTTGAAGTTACAGAAAAACCAGCAACCCTCAAAGCAGACCAATACGAATCGTTGATCGATTTGACACCCGATTCCATTTTGAAGACCAGATTCACAAAAGGGTCCATTGTTAAAAAAGTTTGAAAAACGCTGGGCTAATGGATGCACACAAACAGCGGCGTTAGCGGCTCGGTCTCTGTGCCGGTAGTTTACTTAGATTTTCGTAGATATTTCCGGTTTAAAGAAATGTATACTAGTTTTTTGGACTTTTTTCGGTGTATCTTTTTTGAAGTATTTGGCAAAATATGTGCGTTGCTAACATAGCGCGTTCTACCGTTGTTCGAAAAAAGTATCCAGTATTGGTTGTTAGGGCTGAAAATTAAGCATATATAGATCTATCAAATAAAGCGGTTAATCTAAACATTCCAAACCCAAGTAATAAGAATTTTTGAAAATTGAACTTTAAGCTCTCCCCGCCACTTTATTTAAAAAGTGAGAATACTTTCGTATCAAGCTTGGTATACGTTTCTTGGATATTTCCGAAAATATTTGAAGTTGCAACAATTTTTTTTATAAGATTGAGGTTGGGGTTGGGTTAGGTCCAGTTAATTACCTTGGGGTAAATTTTAATAAAGTCGAACATAAACAGCGGTAAATAACAACTAGACTTATTGCTTAGTACTACGATAAGACTATATTAAAAATGAAAAACTATATTTTAGCTGCGCTTTTTATTACATGCATAGGTAACGTTTCACTGTATGTCATTTTTTCTATGGCATTGGGGTAACATACATCAGAGTATTTCAAAGTTTATAATAATAATATAATATAGTAATACAAAGTTACATAATTGCACCCCTAGCTGCTAATATACCAACTTTAAAAATAATTTTTAGCATTTTCCCATAATCACTTTTATTAAAAATATGTTTCCCCTAAACGGTGCGATTATTAGTTTCTGAGATACGGCCGGCTACTTTTCTTAATGAGAAAGTCGGTGTATCTGATTAATTCGAATACCAACTGTATGGCGTATAAAGATCAAAAGATAAAGATACTAACAAAAAGTATGGATGGAAGAAGAGATATCGAAATAATGGGAAATATCTTTGATAACTGCTCTATGTAAAAAAAGTTGCAATAAATACAAAGCATCGTTGCAATACACTTCAAAGCAGGTATACGAGCAGATAATATTGCCAATAGAATAAGCGCTAATAGAAGGAGTATAGATGATATTTATGAAAAGAGAAAATGTTGGAAATAAAAAAAAGGTTAACAAATAATTAATTAATAAACTGAATATTTCTAGAAAAATTGTGTTAAAAAACAGAAATCCCAACACACTATCGTAGAATGAAGCATACGAAATGCAGGTGAACAAGAAAAAGAAAATTATTGAAACAAGTAGATGACTTTGTTTATTAAAAAATATCCGTGTGAGAAATAGACAGGCGCAAGAAAAACACAAACAATAAAGGTAAATGAAACGATAATATTCCTTCGTCTTTCCCTTTTCTTGTGTTCTTGCTTCGTATACTATATTTACTTGTATTGTGTTGTTCACTCAATGCATGATTGATTTTACTTCTGCTTCTTCTCTTATTTGGGTGTGCCTAATCCTGTCCTTTCCGACAACTGTTAGTATTCGCGTAAGGATTTCACTTCTGTAGTTTGTATTTTGTACTTTTACTCCACATCTTATAAATAATGCGACAGTTTCCAAACCAAAAATTTTAACTCTCCTTTTTTTTAATTTTTTCAAACGAAGTAGAGTTAGTACGTTATAATGAAGAAAAAAAATTACACTGTACAATGGCCGTCGGTATGTAAACAAGATATCAAAAAAACCACCTGTCTTATTTTAATGAAACTTTGTACCTACATGGGTCTTATTTATAATTTCGCAGATCTGATTAGAATTTGGACATAATCTATCTAGCCAAAAGTGACGTTAATCTACAAAGATTACACATTTTTACTTCAAATAAAAGTTGTTTGAAATTTGTTTATATACAACTTTTGTTTAAACTATTTTTTGATCCGATAAGTAATTACTGAGATGTAACAATTACGTGACACTAATTATTGTAACAATATCTCCGCCAATATATATTCTGTACAAAAAAAAGTTGTGGGAAAAAAGTTCTTTGTCTACAACTTTTGTTTGAATAATTTTTCTTCTATAACGTAATTTTCATTTTTGGTTTGTGCGAGTGAGAATTTTCATCTCGTTTTAAAGGAACGGGCTACCACTTAGACACATTAAACTATTGTTGGCCGATACCGAAATGTTTAATTCGATTTTACAAATTGCTTCGCGGTGCACGTTTCCTTCATAAATGTGGGTTTTTTTTCCTACAACGTATCTTTCACATGTTATAAATAAAATATCAGGAAAATCGCCACCAGATTTTTATAAAACTTTCTATATGGGTTTTATTTATAATAGTGCAGATTTGATTAAATTTTGGACTTAATCTATTAAGTCAAAAGGACCGTTAACCTAAAAGGTTTTTGAAATTTTTCCTTTTTTAATATTCTTTCATTTTGCCCTACTTTGACTAACATTTCCATCTCTGTCTCTCCCAGGTTCTTATTCATTTCTGGTATAATTTTATCATCTCTAGGTGTTTTCCCATTTTTTTAATTTTCTCACTACGTTCATTTTTATTTTTTCAATTTCCTCTTGTTCTGTCTGGTTTACATATTCAGTTGTAGTTGTCTTGTTACATTTTATATGTCTGGTTACCAAAGTTTCTAAAGCCTGCCCATAATTTTTTATACGGTTTAATTTTTACATTAATATTAGTTTAAATAGACTCTTATGGCCGGTTGCACCGACTCGACTTACAGTTAAGCAATGCTTAAAAACTTAGATACAATTGTTAAAACCATAGCAACGATTGTTTTTAAGCATAGCTTAAATTTAAGTCGCGTTACTGCAACCGGCCATAAATCTTGTTTTATTCTATTCTCAATGCATTTTTCCCAGAATAATTATACAACTAATAAGATGTTGCGCCATCTAGTGCCGCTCCTGTTAACGAAGCACCTCAGAAAAGCAACTTGGTCGACAGACGTGTAAGCAGTTACAAAAGTCAATTCTTCGATTATTATCGCCAACTATGTGTTGGCAAAAAATCCTTGCTGTAAATTCGCAAGGATTGTACAATTGCAAACAAACACATCTGTGTCATTCGGAGTCTTCGGGAGTGAGAAAACTCGAATATAAGTTGCTTTAGTGCACTAGATGTTGCAACATCTATTAGTTGATTAATTTTTTTTGCGATTGTACCTAATTTATTGTTCACCTTGCTCATATATCTGTTTTTTCATCCTATGTTGAGAAAACAGATGACTGCGGTCAGCTCGTCGGAAGTAACAGTTAATATAATCAATAATTGCTTGCGTTATATACTGATGAGTAGAATTTGATGTCTGTAGTTATGTGTAGGTGTTGTGGAAATTAGAATTTTCGTACATAGACATAGACTTTACTCTAGAAATTGACATTGACCATATCTCCACATACACATATCTGTTGTTTACATTCTATTTCTATACATTTTTTTAAGGAGTTCATAAGGAGTGCAGGAGTCCAGAAAAGTTAATTGCATTGCATTTTGCACAAATCTCTTGTAACGATTTCACAGTGATTTAAATTTGTAGTATGTAGGATAGCCGTAAAAGTTGACAAAGAAAGAAATGTGAGCAACCTCAAGACTTAAAGCTTCGCCCACCTTAAGAATATTTCTTAATAAAAAGTCAACGTTCTTCTTCATATGGAAGATCTAACAAGTATGAAAGAGGATACATGAAAACTTATCAACTCTAACAAGACATTGTGAACCGACACTCATTTAAATCAGGAACTTTATTGCGTAAATTAAAAGCGACACGCATCTTTACGTCTACTGCATTTGCTACTGTTATATGAATGCATGCGTGGAGAGTGCACGTATATGAATAAATCAACATAGCAAATACGGCCACCAGGAAAGATGCGAATTTAGCACGTTCCATTTATGTCACAAAATCCACTATTTTCGCTAAATTGGCAGAAAGCGCCTTTTAACATAACGAAAATGTGGAACCGAAAAGATTGTTTTTAAAATCGGAAGTACCGTCAAGTTTATGGTTGGTAAAATTTATAATTATGATCGTAATTATGAAACAGCTACTAAAATATTAATTATGTTTAATTGGTGGCTGTAAACGCTTGTTTAAATCGTTTAATAATGAATTAGATTTAAATTTTGCGTTATACAATTAAGTTTTTATTGACGGTTGTTTCAATTTGCATTACAGAAAGCGAACGTACTGTTATACATAGTTCTTCCGTATTATGCAAAATAACGTTCTTCTTAGAAAACCTAGACACCAAACCAATACATATACAGGTAATTCTGTTAAAATCCAATTTTTTTTCTAATTTTGACACATAATGTGACATTTTCATAATCAAAGTAGATGTCTACTTTTCGTAACTAGTTACGAAAAAATTTGTTTCTGTGGAATGTTACTGGACTTTAGTACCCTTAATGGAATAATACAGCGCGACAACGGAAAGTCATTTTTAAAATAATGCAATCCACTGAGTTTTTTGACATTTTTTTATTGAGCCAACCTAATAAATATTTAATTTTTTTAAAATAATCGTATTTACCGTTCAAATACTTTTATTGTTTTTTTTTAAACAAGGCGTCGTAACTAACAATAATTATAAGAAATTTGTAGTTACTTCTTGTACAAATCAAGTAATTATGTAACTATTTTCTAAATAAAATCTTGAATTAAATAGTGTCATAATACAAATTTACAGCAATTTGCAAATATTTTTAAATATTAACTGTGGATCAGTGGGAAGGGGTGAGTCACGACGTTAAATAGCTTCAGCCCTTGTTCAGTGAAAACCTGTCCAGAGGGTACTTTCTAGTTCACTTACCTTAAAAAAGTACTGTCACAAATCTATTAAAAGTGTGTCAACACACAAACATAAAATCAAATATAAATCTAATTGATCATGTGATCGCTAATTGTCATGAATATATCAACTTATCTAATTTAATTAAATTAAACAAAACCTAGTCTTTCGCGTCTTGCATTAATAGGTTAAATATACACACAAAATGTCTAATAAACACACCAAACTTAATAATAATATACACGTACTTAATTACTTAAATAAAATCATAAATACCTGGAGGTCACGGTAAACCCGGGCTATTTTGGAGAAAGACCAGAGCGTTAATTGAAATATTCAATCAGAGGTTGTTGTTGTGGCGGTAAGGAGACGTTAGGAACGAAGACGAAAAGTCGGATCAAGATAATTCTTTTTAATAAACGCCAATAAACTGGAATTTCGGTATCAATAAATTATTTTTAAATGTTTCCAGTAAACAGTAATTTAAGTTTTTTGTGGTACGCCAAGTTTAAAACCGCACAATTGCAAAACTGGATGTGTAATTCAAGTTCCCAGTAAACTTCGAAGGTTAAATTTTTCGGTATGAAGAAATTCGAATATCCCCAAAACTGTATTAAGAAAATTCAATGAGACAGCAAGTTTATTTTATTTCATGGTGAAGCCAACGAACTGACCACAACTTGCAACGATGCAAGATAAGGAAATTGAACAAATATCACATACAATACTAAATGAAAAACAATTTTTCCGTGTGAATAAAATCAACGCAATTTAAATATGCATAATAAAAACTTAACGGTTATTTTTAAAAGGAAAATTCCAACGAATATTTAATAATACAAATTTATAGTAACTCAATTTCAATCCAAGGGTACTAAATATTAAAAATTATTTTAGAAATTTTGTAATTTCGTCTTGTGCAAAACCTTGAATTTAAAAATCTTTATCTTTCTCAATAAAATATATAGGCATACAAAAAATATCAAAACTTTCAAATTGTTACATATAAAAATAAGTTATTAGTACCTTTTCGTCAAACCAAAAGTTTCATTCCTAGTTTTGTTCTTGTAATTATTTTCTTATATAATAAAAACATATTCTGAATCAAAAAGTTCTAAATATTAGAAAATTAACTATTTGTTCTTTCCCGTTGTATGAGTTTTCTAACTTTCATACAGGGTGATTAGAATAGGACTAACAAACTTGTTATGTTGTTCGGAAACTAATTTTATGCTAAAAATTTTGTATGGTGTAAACTTCGTTGAAATTTTCCTTGTTAAAATATATGCTAAGTTTTTGTTATATACCGGGTGTCCCGCTAAGGTCGGCCACCGGCTATATCTCGGAAACTATTTGTCCTACAACTGTCGGAAAAAAATCTTGATTAGTAAAGTGGCTACGAGAAATTACTGGAAAATATTTTTGAGCTTCTAAGTGCACTGCTAGGGGCGTATTTGCGAATCAAAATTTAATAAATCCGAATTACTTCAAATATGAACAGTGAAGATAAGACAATTGGAAAGGTTTGAGATTCTCATGTTTACACTCTACTAATTATTTATTTAACATTTTGGCCTATCTCGTCAAATAAGAGGAGGGGGAGGATTAAATCTTATTACAGAAAAAGTTCGATAACGTCAGACTACCTTAACCGTTATCGACGAACATTGTCTTATTGGAATGCTAGTGGGTAGCCGACTAATTGTCTGTAACAACGCCGAAGATTTTGTTCAAGACCGAACCGCTAGATGGCGTGCATTGTCGGCTTTAGTCGTTTACCTAATTCTTCATGAAAAATTAAATGGAAGGCTAATGTTTTCATTTGCTCATCTTACTACGAATGAAATTACCTAAAATATGGCAAAAACCGCAAGTCTCTACCTTTTTTCAAAATAAAGTTATGAACAAAAATAGGTTAAACAATTAATTTTCCTAATAAAATTCTAAAAATATTCGGATATTTTACATATTACATAAAACTAACCCCTTAATCCAAACGTAAAAAAATAACGTAACTTTGAAGTCGCAGCTTATGTAAGGTAAAATAACATAACATACCCTTTAATAATAAGTAAGCCGTGAAAAATAAACAAATTAATTTGTCAATGTTTAGCTGTCATTAGTTTTCGCTGGTAAAATACAATACTTGTTTTGCGATTTTGTGCCGTTGTAATTAAAAACTGTGTAAACAATTTGACCATTATGTCGTACACTATTGCTGAAGCTTATGACATGTTAGCAGTGTATTTTGTAAGTTTGGAAAACGCAGTTATTGCCGCGCGAGAGTACGCGGTAAGACATCCGGAGAGGCGACATTTTTCACGGAGGGTTTTTAGGCGTTTGTCAAGACGTCTGCGAGAAACTGGACAAGTGTTGCCGATACCAGCTCAACATAGAATTCGGAGATCACGAAGTGCAGATAATATTATCAACGTGCTTGCTTATGTGGAAGCTTATCCTAAACGTAGTATAAGGGATGTAGAGAGATCTGAGACTTCCTCGATCGATTATTCACAGAATTTTAATCGAAGGAAAATTACATGCATATCATGTTGAACTGCATCAAGCACTCGCACTACCTGATTTTGACCAACGGTTAGATTTCTGCCACTGGATGCTTCAAATGGACAGAGAAAATCCCAATTTTTTGCTCAAATTTTATGGACAGACGAGGCTACGTTCACTAGCAGAGGTCAAGTCAACTTGCACAATAGCCATTACTGGTCGGCAAGTAATCCCCATTGGATGATTGCAATTGATAACCAAAATATATTCAGTGTAAATGTATGGTGCGGCATTATCGAAAATAAAATTATTGTTTTTGTTTTTGACGAGACTCTGAACGGAGTAAGGTATTTAGAATTTCTAAGAAACTCTTTAGCAATTCTGTTGGAGGAGGTAACTTTATATACTCGTGTAAACATGTGGTTTCAACACGATGGTTGCCCTGCCCATTATGCTGCAAACGTGAGGGATTATTTAAATATTCAGTTTCCGAATAAATGGATAGGGCGGGGTAGTTTATTTCCCTGGCCACCCAGATCCCCTGATTTAAGCGTGTTAGACTTTTATTTATGGGGACGACTAAAGGATATTGTCTACCAGACCCGGCCAACCACACGCGAAGACATGATTCATAGAATCCACAATGCGATTGCATCGATTTCTGTGGCAGAAATTGAAGCTGCTGTTTTTGGAACCAGACGAAGACTTCGAAGTTGCATCAACAACAACGGTGGTATTTTTGAACATTTGCTGAATTAAAACTAAAAATTTTGATATTTGTAAGATAAATATGAATTATTTGGAATTTCACTAGGAAAGTAAAAATTTAACCTATTTTTGTTCATAACTTTATTTTGAAAAAGGTAGAGACTTGCGGTTTGCGCCATATTTTAGGTAATTTCATTGGTAGTAAGATGAGCAAATGAAAACATTAGCCTTTCATTTAATTTTTCATGGAAAATTAGGTAACCGGCCAAAGCCGCCAATGCCCGCCATCTGGCGGTTTGGTCTTGAATAAAATCTTCGGTGTTATTACTGAAAATCAGGCGGCTGCCTATTAGCATTCCAATAAGACAATGTTAGTCGATAACGGTTAAGGTAGTCGGACGTTATCGAACTTTTTCTCCAATAAGATTTAACCCTTCCCCACCCCTTATTTGACGAAATAGGGAAAAATGTTAAATAAATAATTTGTAGAGTGTTAACCGGAGAATCCCAAAACGTTCCAATTGTCTTATCTTCACTGTTCATATTTGAAGTAATTCGGATTTATTAAATTTTGATTCGCAAATACGCCCCTAGCAGTGCACTTAGAAGCTCAAAATATTTTCCAGTAATTTCTCGTAGCAACTTTACTAATCAAGATTTTTTTCCGACAGTTGTAAGACAAATAGTTCCCGAGATATAGCCGGTGGCCGACCTTAACGGGACACCCGGTATATTTAAATTGCGATTAATTTCATTCCAACTTAAAAATTGTTCTGGTCTTCGTTTCTAATGTCTCCGTACCGCCACAATAACAACCTGTGGGCAAATATTTCAATCAAACTCTGGTTCATCTCGCCTAACCCAGAGTAAACTGTGACCTCCAGGTATTTAGGTTTTTATTTAACTAAATATGTGAACAATACCAAAATTAAAAAGGGTTTTGAAAGTTATGATGTAAATTATAAACTGTCGCAAAGTGTTTTCGTATTTTGTGTGTATATTTAAGTGGGGGATCAGAAAACGTCAAACTCGAATCATCCACGGATGGCGTTAGTATCGCATTATAGTTCCTAAATTAATAAATTTTTATAAAAAAAGTCTAGACATCCACCAGTATCGGTAATTTTGTAATTTCTCTAACAGAAGGCGCTGTCTTTAATAATTTGTCTTACACATTTACATGAGGCGGTGTTGCAAGTTATACACGCGGATATGCGAAATACAATTCAGCTATTAGTTACATACTTATTATCAACCCCCGAATAAATCTTGAAAATGGGAAATGAACATGAGCACTCAAACTTGTCTTTTGTTTTTATCTTCTATGATTTATAAGTCAAAATTATACAATTGTGGCAAGGCTGCACATTAACTATCGTATCGGTATTAGTTACACGTTTGTTGCGCCATCTTTGCCAATACTGCTGAACTTCAATTAATAAATGTTAACAGAAAAGTTTATTGTTAATACAAACGAAACATTTGACAGAAGTCATATTCAAGGATTCGAAACATTGGAACTTACCACGGGTTATCTTATGTTTTAGTGGTTATCCGTAATAGTAAATTTTGGATTGTTATTTTTTTCAATTGTTGATAAATCAGTAATTATATATATTCGATGAATCAAAAAATAGGATTACCTTTTTGAAACCTTCTACTTCAATTACTGTTTACCGTTTTGACTGTAACTAAGCTTGTTTTGAAAATTAATATAGATTTTAGTAGGTGCATGTTTTTACAAACTATTTAAATGCCCCTCTTAAGCTATTAATCCAAGACGCGCAAGGTCAGATTTTGTTTTAGTCTGATTTGTTTCAATTTACCTTGTATAAGCGTAATGCAGAAAACATTTAATTAAATTAGATAATTTGATTTATTAATTAAAATTAGCGATCACGTGATTAATTACATTTTTTTACCTTAGTTCAGTAATGTTAATCACTGAATGTAAGCTTTCGCGGCTGTTGTCACTAAGATTATTATCTTCCGGGTTGAGCCGTGTTCGTCCTTCTTTCCTACGTTCTCTGCTTGAAGTTTCGCTAACCATGCTGTTAGCTTCTTCAGAAGTTACTCTAAAGACTGATGTTGTTGTCTTCTGCTCCTCGTTATATACCTATGTTCCGCTACGGTTGGTTGAAGTCGATCAGTGACGGGTGGTTGGTTTTCGATGGTTGGTTGTTCTTCTGTTTGGTGTTGACTAATTTTGTAGTGACATTTGTTTCCTTTGTTTTTGTGAAAGTTAGTTTCCACGTGTTGCTTAATCGGTAACCATCTTCTCGATTGAAGTTATTTTTATTTTTCATAATTTCTAGGGATTCTCTGATTATCCTTGGATAGTAGTTGTTAGTCCTTGATAGAACTTTAGCTTCCTCGAAGTTGATGATGTGTTTTCCTTTTTCGTGTAGATGTTCTGCGATTGCTGATTTATCTACCGCTCTGGACTTGGCGTCTCGGTGATGTTCTTTTAATCTACATTTTATGTTGCGTCCGGTTTGACCAATGTAGACCTTTCCACATGAACAGTCAATTTGGTAGACCCCTTTTGTTGAGAGTTTCGGCAGGTTATCTTTATTAGAAGGTAGTAGTTGCTGGATTTTTCTAACCGTTCCAAACCTGACACCGATATTCTTCTTCTCCAATGATTTTCTTAATTTGTCAGTTACTCTAGCAATGAATGGCAAATGAGCGTAGGTGGTGACCTGTTCCTTCTCTTTTTCGGATTTCCTTTCTGGTATAGCCGTTCTTCATTAGGGCTTGTTGGACGTGTCGAAGTTCTTCTGCCTTATGCACTTCGTCAGGAATCTTGTTAGCTCTATGCAATAAAGTTTTGATTAGAGACCGCTTCTGCTGTGGATGATGGTGTGATGTGGCATGGAGGTATCGGTCGGTGTGTGTCTTTTTACGATATACACTATGAGCCAACTTGTTGTTATCCCTCGTTTCACTAGAACATCCAGGAAGGGAAGCTCCTTATTCTCTTCTGTCTCCATGGTAAACTTGGTCTTTTCGTGCTGAGTGTTGAGGTGGTTAAGAAATACATTCTTTCCCATGAGGCCATATGACAAAGGTATCGTCCACGTATCTGAACCGGCATTTCGGTTTCTTTTCGCTGGATTGAATGGCTTCTTGCTCGAATGCTTCCATAAAGACATTCGCAATAACCGGTGATAATGGTGATCCCATGGCTGCACCTGATTTTTGTTCGTAGAAATCTCTGTTCCATAAAAAGTAAGTTGTATTCAGACAGATTCTTGCTAGCTCTGATATGTCTTCTCTTAACCCACGGGTTGAGCACAGTTGTTTTATGATGTTATGTGTATCGTCGACTGGTACGTTAGTGAATAGCGATTATATATCAAAACTAACTAGTATATCGTCATTGGTTACTTCATTAGCATATCTACGACGATGCCGAGACCAGGAGGTGCCGCCTACTTTTGTGAAAATTCGCCATCATATCGCAACAAATCGTGCAAAAGGAATCATCGAACGTAGTGAGAAGGCACTCACTCGAGAAAGACTACGTTATACTTACTTCATACTTACTTTTATGAAATTTTATCTAAAATAATCGCAGTGTTATCATTTAGGGATGTTGATTGATCATTATATACAATTCTGGTTCTTTTAAAGCTTCCATCCTTCCATTTTTTTATCGCAAAGTTTTATGCAATGTTCCTGTAGTTTGAGTTTGGGTCGTGGTTTTGGTTTTTTGCTTTGTTCCAATTTATGTTTTTGCTCTGCATTGTGTTAATGTACTCTCTTCTTGTTCTTCTTTTAGTTCTTTTATTTGCTCTTCTATTTATAATTATACTGTTTTTTGTTTTTCAGCTACGCGTCTTACAATTGATTTTAATGTGTTATAATTGGTTTTTTCACTTCATAATGTACATTTTTATTCGCTGGAATGAATTTTTCCAGATCTTCTAGTTTTCTTATAAGTCTTCCCATGTTTGTGCTAATACTATGTTAAGAGTTACTAAGCAGTTCTGCTTTTCTTTTCTTCAGTTGTTGTTTTCCATATTTCTGTTCTCAAGTCGGATTCCTTTTATCCTTCTTTTTATTGTGTCTGGATACCGATGGCATTACTAGTCTTTGTTCAGTTGGAAGTGATTTCGGTGTTTTGTGAGTTTTTATAAATACTTCTGATTCGGATGTATCTCCTGTTTCTGTCATTTCTTCTATTGAGCCTCCAATAATTGTGTTCCAGTAACGTTTAAAGATAAAGTAGCCTAGGTGGCTAGGCTTGTTTTCGTCGTCGTTAGTTCAGTCCTCTCCTGTAACCCAATGAGGATTGATTTATATTGAGTTTTTGTCCTCTTGGTCAGAGCTGAAGCTCTACTATACGCTGAGATTTTGACAAGAGCATGTTGCTGCGCGGTATAAGGGCCGTCATTTTGTGGTTGGTTCTTACCTCCTCCGATCGGGGGAGGTTCTCTTGTACCAACGTGTAGTATCGCCCTTTTCGACCCTCGTCCTCGTGCAGTGTAAAGTGTTATTCTGTTGATCCGCAGGAGGAAGCTCTCCTACATCAGAGAGGCTCAAAAGTTTCTATGTCGACATAGATGCAAATGCATTTACGTACGTGATCGTTAACACGAGTCAGCGCTAGGTGTTGCAAAACAAAGTTTACAATAAGTTCTGAAAGTTTTTGAATATTACAAAAAATTAGAGAAAAACATACAGATTTGTTCTATTTGAACATAAAAATGTTTAATAATTTTTGGTCAACTCAAAGTGTCTAAAAATTGTTCTTTGAAATTCGTATATTTGTGTAAATTATTTAATCCTGTAGCTATTTTCTAAAACAATAGCTTGAATCAAAAAGTGTCAAACAAATTAAATTAAAAAATATTCTAAAAATTTGTTCTTTTCCAGGAAATTTGTAATTTCACCTTGTATAAAAGTTCTCTAATTTTAAAATTTAAAATGTATATACAAATTGAACATTATTGTAAATTACTTTATGTAACTGTTTTTGTATTTAATAAAATTCAGTGCAAAATAGTTTTCGGTACCCTTTGTCAAATTTACAAAAAAATTAAATGATGAAAACTAAAATTTTCAATTTTTGTTTTCCAGAAAGAACTAGGTTATAAAACTTTGTTTTAAAATGAATTATCTTTAAAGAAAAGTGTCACCTATTCCTCCAAAATAAAGCGAATAAGTTCTAGTTTAAACATTTTCTCAAAAATCCGACAAAAGGTTGAAAAAACTATTTTTTGCAACTTCAGACTCGTCATAAAAAGTATTGTTTTTGTTCCTAAGTCAGATGTATCATTCTAAAAATTGTGGTATTTATTTTGACCTTAACGGATGTGACCTCGATCGAATTTGGGGAATCCTTGGGACTACAGGGCCTTCGGTATACAAATTCGATCTATGAGCATAACCTCTTGCTTTTAGCTTTTTAGTAAATATAATAATAAAGAATCATATAACTTAACATATTCATCCGGTATTTTATATGAAGAAAGACAACAAACTAGCCTGTTATTTTATCGCAATGTGATTCAAACTTTGTTTAATTAAACATTTAATTTCGTTTTTTTTTCTCACATCAGTGTAAGATCTATACGATATTCTTGAGAAATTTGCCAAACTTTCTAAAAAATATTAATTAGATAGGGTCAGGGAAAATCAGTAAAAAATGTAGGATTGCAGTGACAAATTTTATGCAAGAATAAAAATATATATTCAAAATTAACACCTACGGCTTACGTATCTATATTTGAAAAACGAAAAAACACTTTTCAGTGTTTATGGGATTCTTTATTCAAAAATCTTAAATGTAAATTACTAACAATTTTTTTATTTACAAAAAAACAAAAAGATTTCAAATTATTGGTTTAATCTTTTTACTAGACGAAATAAATTACAAATAAACCGTTCGTTACTAGTTTTGTAGTATACTGGCAAATTGGTAACAAAATTTCGTTTAAAAGTTAGACGGTGTCGCCGTTTATGGAACCACGAATGAATAGGATGTGTTAAAAAATAAAATTTGTTATCTGAAATAACGAACATACACATGTTTCGCCTTATTGAGGCCCATCAGTGAATTAGCTTTGATAGCTTTTTGTTGACAACAGACTATATACAATTTTCTACATATTTTTATTTTGTGGATTGTATCGCAAAAAATTAAGCTGTAGTTATTCTCAGTGATTTTTTGGATTCAAGTTGAGTTTGACCATGCTGTCTCTTGTGCCAATTGTAAAATTGACGAAAGAAAGTAGAAGAACATGGCTGGTATTTTGAACGCGTATTATGGACAAATTATTTATTTCTAGGCATTTTTTGATCTTGTTAAGTAGAGCTCGAAACGTACTCATAACTAAGACTAAATTACTGCATACAATTATACAGAAAAAAAATTTTAATTCTATACAACGGATTAAACAATTATCAAAAAACTTCCATTCTTATGAAAAGTGGTTCGTGTACTGTAAGAACCCCTGTTATTTATAGCTTCATCGATTACGCCATCCCTCACACTGTTAGAAGTCTTTGACGAAAGATATCTTGTAATTTTGACATGTATTATTTTTGTTAGTTTGATTCAATAGAAGAATATAAACAAAGCGGCTTTAAATTTGTATTTTTAAACCCACTTTTCACTTGATCGACATCGTTACGGACCAAGTTGGAGTTAATTTTTTTCCAGTAACCCTTGGAAGTTGTGTGTATTTTATTTTGTTGTTCATTAAAATCCATTTTTATTTTCTTTGATGAAAAAGACCCTTGGCGATAAAAACTATTCGTAGACATAAAGAATGTTTTATTTTAAAACATAAAAGTAAAGTTACTTACCAAATTTTCTTTTCTAACTTAGTGTATCTTGATGAGGCATACACAGGGTTTAATTTTTGTTCTACTCAAACTATTGGAAAACTATTATTCCCTGGCAAAACTTGTTAAACCTAACAATTATATTATCCGAATTAGGTAACTTTGCGATAGACTTTCATTTTTCATAGCCTTTCTTAAACGTCCTCTAATTTTATTTGTTTTTTAATGTTAACATTAACAACATTTGTGATCTTCGTTCTCTGGATAAAAAATTATTCGTACACTTCGTGCTTTTATTTTTTACTTTTTAATAAATAAGTAAATGTCCCCTTTTTGAGAGCATTTAAAAAAAATTCTCTCGTGCCAATTTCCGTTCAATACTACTTATTTATTGATAGGCTATGGGTCTATGGCTCCCAACCCACCTGATTTGTGTACAATATTTATGTTGTTTCATTTGAAAATGCTTGTCTTTCATTTCTTGTTTTTTTTTATCATGTCTTTTCTTCATTTTTAGTTCTCGTCCATAATAAAAGACACGGTAGTAGTTGTTGAAATTATGGTACCGGTTAAAGCAGCTGTTGTAATGAGAAAAGAGAAAAACCGAATTTTGATGATATTCAGTATGACCCCGGTTCTAAGTTACAATATGCTGTAGCTTCGGTTTCTTTTAGCACGACCTCTATCATCAGAACTTGGATCTATCTTAATGTTAATACACAGCCAATCAGTGGACTTAAAATTTGAATTTTAACCAATCTGAATTACAGTTACGTAACAATTTAATTATGGTTTGTGCAACCAAGCAGGAGAATGAGTGACTGAATATAAAATAAACTGACAAGAATCAAAGTTTCACTTCCCCTACAACCTGTAATTTGTTGTATGTTATGTAACGATAAAACAGTTGCTATACATGCATTGCTTTTAAGGTTTGCAAGAGGTTCTTACTGCCTTCTAATTTAGACCATCTAAAGAATAATAAGCTGCTGCAATTTTATAGTATACCGGATTAATTGACATGGACTTATATATTCCTAGCTTTGTAAAGAACCATATCGTAAAGAGAACTTAAAAAACAGTAAACCTGCAATCGCAAAAATTTGAAGCGTTGCCTTTTTGAGCACACGAACTTCATAAATAAATCTAGACTGCTAACATAAGGCTGCTGCTGCACAAAATTTCTGCAGATGTCGTGCTCCATTGCTAACTTTAGCCAATCAGATGTTTGCATGACATCAATCTTTACAAATTTTAATATTAGGTTTAATACAATTTAATAAATTTATCACACGTTATGAACCAATAAACGTTACGCACCTTTCAAGATGGATGCCCCCAAACAATTGACAATTAGTTAGTAATGCATATTTATTTATGAAGTTCATGACTTAATTTTTTTCCCTGAATCACAATCCAGTAACTGATTTATCAAAAAATGTGAAATAATAAAATCGTCATATAACTTATATTAATATGATGTGCATTGAAAAGAAAACCAATTATGAGTTTACCATTATTTGCAATTAATTGAAACATTTAATCCAATGCAACAAACTTGGTGGTTCGTTTCTGTAAAAAGTTTTGATCCTTCAAAAGTGACGACAATAAAAAAACAAACAAAAATTGAGTTACGTTTATTAAATCCTTTAAAACTGTTTTTTGAGATGAATATGCTTCTAAGGAATTCTTCAGGTTGAGGCAGGAAATCAATGACCACTATTCTACTTTTAATTTGTCGCCCTAATTTCAGGAGTACCTATTCATCTGTAACAAAAAAATCAGTGAACAAAGAAAATGTTCAAAAAATATTATAAAAATTAGTAGCAATCAAATACTTTAAAAGAATCGAATGAAAAAGACATTTGTTTTGCGTAGAACCATACATCGCCCTGACACCAACGTGCTCAAAAAAGTAAAAAGAAGAAAATTGTGTTTTAAATAAAATTAATTCAAATAAAGGTTGTACACAATATAATTTCCTTTCATAACTTTCCCGTATTTCCGTAGTTAATTATTGTATTAAATAGTTTAAACAAAAGTTGTGTATAATTAAATTTTTATAAATATTCTAGAAACAGGAAAATCTATATTATGCTCTTTTGGTTTCACGATTAATACCTAAATTTTAATCAGATTTCCTATTTTGTCGGGAAAAGTGAAAAAAAGAATTAACATTTTCGGTTTAGAAGCCGAATAAACTTATGGAATTAAAAAAATAGTAAAATACATCCAAAATCTGGTTCCACTTCCACTTAACTAACATTTGAATCCTAAGAGGCCTTCAGCTGAAATTAAATTATATTATTAAGACGCGGGTAACTGTATCACAATACTTAAGTCAATAACTTTGCATCAGAAAAGAAAGTCGCTGCATAAAAATAAAAAACGGCCGGCGTTTAAATAAAATCGAAAGATAAAGAAATAAGATCACTATTTCCGTAGGTAAATATCAAACCAGGATGCGTTAATTACATAAATGTTCTTGTTAATGTATTGTTGAATTTTATAAACGGCTGTCAATTTTGCCATACGATGCTCGTTTAATTAATACAAAAGCATAATACTTATTTTATAACACAATGATGTGATCTCAACATACATACCAAGACACATGTCGTTCAATTTGAGCCATTTCACAAAAGAAATGGAACACATTTTCCCGTTAATAAACTTATAACAATGTAGGTATGTTATAGTAAAATCGGATCGAAACAACAATATGTATAATAATTCATTAACAAAAGTGAAAAAGTTCGATTATTATATTTGTAGCGGATTTTCATATACCCACATAGTTATGAGTTGATCCCATAATAAACCAGCGACATACTTCCTTTATTAGATATAAGTAGGTAAAAGGTAAGTATGCAATTTTCTTACAGTGTATTGATCTGATTACATTTATAATCAATTATTGGAAATGTAGAACGATTTACTGCTAATTTTATTACCATTTTATTTCATGTAAGTAATGTATATCATTTCAATTTTTTGATAATTGATTTTGTTCTCGTTATTGTGGAATTTAAATCGGTGAATGTACTGTGAATAAATAACTTTAGTAATTTATCTATGAATCAAACTTTTAAATCGAAGGTAACGCTTCAGTTAAATTAGTATTTTATTGTATCGACATCATAATCCTTATAATGCAAACTAAAAAGATTGTACAAAAACCTATTTTCTCAAAAGAACGAATTTAAGACAATTTTGTTACTGCACATCATTATAAGGTTCATAATTGCTTAATAAATTCAAAATTAGTTTGACGTTTAGTTTGACATTTAATTTAATTACACAATATTCAGCCCACAGAGGAGAAAATTTTCAAATCATGACAGATATTGCAGATAATTCCCAATTTTTTTCGAATTTGTCTAAATTATTCTAAGGACTGAGGGCGAAAAAACATTAACATTGAAAAACTTGCATAACTTTTAAACCGCTAAGTAAATTTTCAAAAAAAATTTAGTTTTGGATAGGTTATTTCTTATATAATAATTAAGAAAAAACCAAAAATCAATCAGACTTATCGTCATAAAAAATTCTGAGCTTGTCGGGAATGGTCTCCATCATGGCTTTTATGGTGGTGCTCGACACTTTCTTGGTCGCTACAGTCCACATTTTCTAAAACTTTCAATCGATTTTGTAGCCTTTTTGTCTGCTTCAAGCTTCTTTTCACCAAAGCCCAGTACCGCTCGATTAGGCGAAGCTCAGGGCAATTTGGTGGGTTAGCCTCCTGGGTACAAAATCGACATGATTCTCTTCGTACCATTTTTTGTCTGCTTACTGTAATGGCACGAAGCTAAATCCGGCCAAAAAATGTGGATACCTTATGTTTACTCAGAAAAGGCCGCAATATTTTTTGGAGACACTCCTTCGTGTAAATATCGGAGTTAATTGTTCCATTTGTTATGAAAGATTGGCTTCTTTCACCGCAGCTACAAATCGCCTGCCAAACGAGAGATTTTTTGAAATTTGATAGATTGTTTTAGTTTTTTGGAACACCCCCAAACTCCTGACCAGGTAGTTGAGAAAAATCGGCGAGGACGTAAGTCTCATCGTCCATCACGCAACATTGACGTTTTTGGAAAAAATCTGCTCTCAACTTTCTGGCTCGTTTCTTGGCTTCAATGTTTTTCTCCGCATTACGATCTGGAGTTGTTTGAACTTTGTAGGACTTAAATCCACTCTTTTTTTATTTTTGAATTGTCTTTTCCGACAAGTCGACTTTTGCAGCTAATTTCCGGTTCGATATCAGCGGATTCTTAACCATCGCAGATATTGCCTTTTGCACCTTTTTTGGTGAATGAAAACCCTTTAGTCGTCTACTTCCTGGTTTCCGTGTTATGGTAAAGTCTTCCTTGTACCGCTTGATGACTTTTGCTGCCACTTGCCTGCAAACTTTTGCCTCCTTTGTAATGCGAACGACTGACCATTGTGGATTCTCAACAAATTTTTAATGATTAATCTATGTACTTCCACTACTTTTGACATTGTTAACACAATTTGACTCAAATAAAAATAAAAATTTGACGACATATTCTGACAACTATTACAAAGCCTACTATATCAAAATTTTGTAAAAAAATTATATGGTATAAAAGTTATGCAAGTTTTTCAATGTTCATGTTTTTTCGCTCTCAGTCCTTAGTTTTGAACATGAACGAACAAAATTGTCAAGGGGTACTATTTGAAGTAAATGTTGTTATTTACCTTGCATACATACCTAGGCTCTTCTCATGGCTGTCAAAATCTGATCTCTCAAGTTTTACATTTTATGGACATTACGATTCCTGACGACCTCAAAGAAGACGCTTTGATTGCTTGGAACAATCTCAACAATAGCATTCCTCCTAGTCCACACTCGCAAAAAAATTGGGATATTATTAACATTGAGAGAATTATGGGGTCGCTCTCTTCGTCAAATCAAGTAGATGCCGCAAGACAATTAGCCATCAAAGAAACTGAATCAGGCGCTTGGCTCCAAGCTACTCCATCCGAAAATGTTGGCACATTAATGGACAACCTCACCTTCCGAACTTGCGTAGCCCTTTGACTTGGTTGCAAATTGTTCAAGCAGCACATATGCTAATGCAACAAAACTGTCAACGAATTTGGCCATCACGGACTATCATGTCCAATAAGCAAAAGGCGCTTCCCAAGACATAGCAAAATAAACTCGATTATTCATTGTTCATTAGCAGCTTTAAAAATTCCCTCAGCCTTGGAACCTGTAGGACTAGCACGAGATGATGGAAAGAGACCTGATGGAGCAACATTATTGCCATGGTCCAAAGGCAAGAAACTTGTTTGGGACTGCACTTGTGTTGACACTTTAGCTGACTCATACATATCAAAAACCTCAGGAAAGGCAGGAGCAGCAGCAGAGATAGCGTGCAAACGGAAACATGACAAATACGAGGATGTATTGATATCTAGTTAGCCTAGACCAGTTCCTTGCATAAACAAAATATTGCTTTACCATAGCAACGAACAATAACTTATTAGAAGTGTCAGAGTAAAGTTTGACGTCAAAAAAGTAAACCAGAGTCACGCCATAAATTAAATGAAAAAAGATGTCCACCGAAATTGTGAAAATCGAAAAATTGGAGTATCGAGCCATCATCAAGTACCTGTATTTAAAAGGGTTAAGAGGTAAGCAGATTTACGAAGATATACTTAATACCCTTGGTGATCAATGTCCTTCGTATGCGACCGTCAAAATTGGAATGCAAGCTTCAAAAGGGGTAAATTTTTCATTGAAGATGATGACCGATCAAGAAGGCTAGTTTCTGTGTCAGTCCCCAAAAATATCGATGCAGTTCATGACATGATTTTATCAGACCGTCGAATTGGGCTAAAACGGATATCTGAAGCACTGAATATTTCATACGAACGCGTTCATCATATGGTTCACGTCAATTTGGACATGAAAAAATTGCTGCAAAATGGATCCCCAAATGTTTGAATGTTGACCAAAAGCGTGCAAGGGTAGAAGCATCGCGTTCGATCTGTGCTCGATTTGAAAACGATGTAGACTTCTTAAACCGAATTGTTACTATGGATGAGACTTGGGTACATTTCTACGATCCAGAAACAAAGCAACAATCGATGGAATGGCGACACTCTGGTTCTCCAAGACCTAAGAAGTTTCGTGTCCAAAAATCTGCTGGAAAAGTTCTTGCTTCAGTTTTTGGGATTGCCATGGAGTAATCATGATTGATTTTTGGATTAAGGTAGAACAATAACTGGAGATTACTATTCGACATTACTGACCACTCTACGGGAAAATATTAAAATGGAAAGACGCGGAAAGCTATCCAAAGGTGTTTTGTTTTTGCAGGACAACGCCCCTGCACACAAATCTCATGTTGCCATGCAAAAAATTTGTGATTTAGGGTTTGAATTACTAGAACACCCCCTTATTCACCCGATTTGGCTCCGTCCGACTATCACCTCTTTCCTCAACTGAAAAAAGTTTAAAAGGTCGTACATTTTCTTCCAACAAGGAGGTAATAGAAGCTGTGGAGGTCTGTTTTGCAGAGCAAGAAGAAACATTTTTTGAAAGGTCTAGAGACGTTGCAGGTTCGCTGTAATAAATGTATCCAATTAAGAGGAGAATATGTTGAGTAATAAAATATTTTGACATTGAAGTTTTGTTTGGTTCTATAGTAAGCTAAGAATTTTTCAATATATCCTCGTACATACAAATTGAATCCTCACATTTAATTTTCAAAGCACTAGCTTTTGAAACTTTAGGACCCTGGGCAGAAGAGACAAAATCTTTTATGGAAGAAATCGGTACACTTTTGGTCAAAGAAACAGGGGATAGCAGGGCTAAATTCTACTTCTACCAACGTTTATCCATCGCAATTCAACGAATGAAATTTTTATTATCTAATAATTTTTATTTTATTACGTGTTACAAAAATTATAAAATCAACTTACTTGAATAAAGTAAAGATAATATCAAATGGAAAAAATTTCCAAATGTGATTTATAAAATTTAATTATTATTTTCATACTGCAATTTTGGAACTTTTTGGCAATTTTGATCAAAAGCTTTGTCACTTATTGTGGAGTCGTTTTCTCCACTTCATCTATGATTTAAAAGAAAAAAAAGTAGCAAGATAGCGAGTTTTTGGTTGTTGTTGTCAAGAAAAATTATAAATTGACATATTTTTTCATAATAAAAGTTTTATTAGTTTTAACGATAATTTCTGTCTGAAATTAATTGAAATTTGGGTGAGGAATTAAACAAAGTTGCAATTATTAAAAAATACCGATTGTCCGTCCTATTTTTAGTTATTTAGCCTGTCCGGCAAAGCTACCAACTAGTGAAGATCCTTACAATCTGAAACTACTAACTGGGGCAAAACAGAACATTTTTAGTTTGGTGTTTTATAAAATAGATAAAGTTAAATTGTCAGTTTAAAGTTTAATGAGCGGGCAGTTAGCCAACCCTCCATCATCCTTCAGAGTTCACGTTCTAACTTCTGGAACCCGCCAAAGAGGTACATGTTCGAGGACATGCCAGCTCCTGTCAACTTCTAATCCAAGAGGAGAGGATTTTTTGCAGCCAGCAAAGCACCTAGAATTCATCGGTTGGAATTGGAAAGACAGCGTGACGAAGAGCTCCTCCAGTTGACTGTAAGGATAGAAAGACAGAAACTGGAAGCAGATAAGTTAAAGTCAAAACTCGAATCATTACAAAGAAAATTGTCTGTGATCAAAAAATGGATCCCTCATGTTTAACCGAAGAGCAGAAACATAAGCAAACTGCTTTGGAACTACAGATAATTGAATTTGAAGAAAAATTTGGTAACGCTGAGGCTCAAGAGAGATACGAGGATAACGTTCGTGAGGCCGAGGAGACCACTGTACGAAGAAGCAAAAACGTAGAGGTAAAAAAGATGGACTCCGACAATGAAGATGGATCTGTTAAAAGTGGTAGATGGAACTCAGCTGACATTAGAATATGGGCTCAAAATGTAAGTGAAGACGGCGATTAGCATCTACCACCACCAAACAACTTATCCGAAAGGACTTACCACTTATCCTCTCCCTTACCATCCGAAGCATACCCTAACAACAACTTCGTTGATCAGTTGGCAAGTGCTTTAGAGCGTACCTTTGGAAATCGTCAGGAAACAATAGTTAGAACAGGAGTCGACAGGAACTTACCAAATTTTGATGGTAATCCAGCTGACTGGGAGAATTTCTCAACAGAGTACTTTTGAACTACAAGAAAATACAAGTAAGAGCCGAGTGAAAATTTACCAAGAATGAGGGAAAGCCTTTAAGGGAGACGCACTAGCCGCAGTACGTCACCTTTTCGGAAACGGAGCCAACCTTCCAAAAATTCTGTCTACACTGAAGCAGAGATTTGGTAGACCCGAGTTTGTACTAGAGTACCTGGTAGAAAAGGCAAAATGAACAGCAGCACCAGATGTTAATAAGCCGGAGTCTTTAGTGGAATTTGAAACCAGCATCGATGTTCTCATCACAAACATATGACTGAGCTAGTGGGTAAACTCCCAATGCCACTCTGCACGCAGTGGTATGAGTGGATATCAGATAAAGAGGATAGAAAGCCTAACTTGGAACAGTTAGGATTTTGGATAAATAAGAAAGTCGACGCTGCTATTCTGGCCATCAAACCTAAAGTTGATGTACTTTCATCTCATAAGGAGCACAAATCGCCTCAACAACGTCGCAAATGGGGGCCGGTTGGATCACAATTCATCTCAAGTGGAAATGAAGAATGGGAGTTCCAGAAAAAAGTCTATAGATGAAAGATGGAATATTGTGAAATCGGAAAGAGCCTGCATTTCTTGTCTAGGAGTGGGACACAACATAAAATGTGATAAGAATGGTTGTATAGGCTTTCACCATCCTCTACTTCGCCGAATAGTCAACATGTAGAAGGAGCAGAACCTGCACTATCAGGAGGTAGTATTGGTGCCACATTCATCGAGAGTGCTGTAGTACCGAAAAAATTAAAGGGACCAAAAAGAGTATTTAAAACTTATGCTTTACTTGACTCTGGAGCCAGTCGAACCATGATTGAAGAGGAAACTACACGCAACCTCGAACTAAAAGGGAACATAAATTACCGCATAACCAGAATAGGAGGAAACGTATCGACCTTCCAGTCTGCATACGACATATTTTTTCATAATAAAAAGTTTTACTAGTTTTAACGATAATTTCTGTCTGAAATTAATTCAGATTTGGGTGAGGAGTTAAACAAAGTTGCAATTGTTGAAAATAGCGATTGTCCGTCCTTACAATCTGAAACTACTAACTGGGGCAAAACAGAACATTTTAAGTTTGGTGTTTTATAAAATAGGTAAACTTTACAAGGTTTTTTCCAAAAGAAATCTACACATTTGTCAGTTGTATTTCCGAACGCGTCATTTGTATTTCAGAAAGCAACAACTGTTAAATGTATTTCAGAAAGAATTACATTTCTAAATAATAAAACAAATTTAGAAGTCGTTAATAGTAAATTGTTTATCTAGTACGAGTGTTAAAAAAAAGTCTTTACTCACAAGTTCAATGCTATACTTTTCCTACTTCTATATTTAAAAAGAAAAATAATTTTTTAGTGAATAATATAAGGTAATATGAAGAGGTACGAAAAAAACACCTCAATGATCGATTACGTACTAACAAGTACAGACAATATTGGCAGTGATCATGGGCTAGTATTAAGCAAGAAAATTCTGGCAATCACACCGCAAAAACTAACTTACATAGAAAAATAAAATGATGAGAGCACAAAAATCCTATTCAAAACTAGATTAGAAGAAAAAATAGAGCAAAAACATTTTGAGCGATGGAATGCTGGTGTAAGTAACCTCTTAAAATCATTTTTTTATGTTACAAGTGTGTAAAGTAAGGCTTTTATGCACAACTTGAACAATCCACTTTTTTATTTGTAACGTTCGTGTCTCCTTGGTTGCCCGACATCGTTGTCAACAAAAATCGTTTAATAATGAAAATCTCATTTAATTTAGTACATTGTATCTTTTTAAGCAGTAATGGATCAAATATTTTTTTATTAAAATAATTGAATTTTGAAGAAATGTATTTAGAATAATTTACTATCAACCGATAAACACCTTCATAAAAATTACAATTGTTTCATTAAATTCGATCTTCATGTTAGTTTTGCTCTACCTCTTCTTCTTTATCGGCGATGGTGTTAATTGTATCGTTAGGTTAAGAAAACGTCCATTCTTTAACGTAACCTGTCTTAGATTACGGAAGGAATTTATCTCATTGACAACCCCTGTTTTTTCTTAATTGTTGACGTTTGGTCGGTAGAATGCGACCTTTCTCAAGGCCTTATAAAAATATTATGATTATATACAAAGTTATGTTTATTTAAATGAAACGCCGTGTATATTTTTACAGATTTACAAATTTTCTGTAGCTAGTTTGTCGGAAAATATTACTGATTAGTAATTTTCTTTATATTTAATTTGTGACCTATTAGCGTTCCTCGGTGGAGGTGGTAAAAAACACCTAAACAGGTTGATTTTATTAAAACTGGGTAAAGATGTCTAAACCCACCACACCCTAAATATAAATATTTTAGGATTTTTCCATATACAGTCTGCTTATAGCATGTGTTGCCAGAGCAATCAACTATACTACCACTTTTATACATCGATGTTATCCACTCCTTTTAACAGATTAGTGGTATGGTTTTTTCATTTACAAACCTTTTTAACAAGTTAGGAGTGTTATTAATCTTGGTGTTTTTTAAAGTATTTCCGTAGATATTCCTTCTGGTCTACATTTCTTCTATTTTTCATTGTGCTTATCGCTCTTCTGATCATGTCGTCCTTAATTATTCACTCAAATCGACTAAATGTAATTTTTTCTTTTCTGTTTGAATTCTTATTTTATCTTGTGGATTTCTTGTGTACAACCATATTTTTTATGCATTTAGTTGGTTTTTTTTCCGAGAGTTTATTATGTTTCTGCATGTAGGTACATATTTATATAAAATTTTGGTTTCAACGTTAACATAGTAATAATTTTTTGTATTACCCACATTCTAATACTAATGCATTCCTTATTTTCCATTTTGTTTCTTGTTTTTTTTTATATTATTCTACCCTCTTCCGCGTCCTTTCATTTTAATGTGTTACTATATATTTATATCATCTTACTACCTTAAACAACCTAAAGTCTGTATACTATTGGCGCGGAGTAATAAATCATAATTGCTTGAAATAATTCTTTATTTTCTTGTGAAAGCGGTACTTCTACTCTTGCAGCATATCGACCCATCTAGGGTCTGAGAACAATAGTTTAATCTGTGTAAACACGTTGCCATCAGCCCAGGTACTGACGAAACGAGAATCATTGCCGTAGATGTGGGTATTATACCAAGATCCAAAAATAATGGTATATAATACGTAAGAAGTAAAATTTGTAATGTGATCTACTATACAAATAAAATAAATAACATATAAATAATATATGACATAAATATAAAATAAAATAGTAATGCAGATATCGTCAGTACATTTATTACAATTACAATTAATTTGCGGGGACCGATTTTTAGGCATCAAAAAGTAAATTTCGTTGAATTATAAAAATATGTGGTTGTCATGGAAACTTATCAAAATGAATAGATAAAAGTAACAGGCATAAAAATGTTCATTTAAATAACAAGACATTAGTAGGTAAAATAGGTATATTTAAAAATAACTGACAATACTCACTCATGGTTACAATAAATGGTGTTTAGAGAGCAGAACACTGTTTCAGGCACATTACGCTTGGTCATTTAACTTTCTTCCTCGTCTGAAATTTCCATTTCGGAATCAGAATCGCTGTCTTGTGTGTTTACTGATAAATTGGCTCCAATGTTATCTCTACTAAATTATCCAGTTGCCAACATTTGTCTTCTTCCTTAACGACATGAGATACGCAGTTCTTTCATCTTTCAGGTGTTACTTTGTTTAATGCATTGTCCAGAAGTTTTTTCACGTCGTCGAGTTTAAAAGTGGTATTGTTACGAGCGACGTCACCTTTTACTTGAGCCCAAACTAACTCTATAGGATTCAGCTCACAATGGTAAGGTGGTAAACGCAGTACTTCAATGCCCCGATTCTTTGCCATTTCGTCAATAACATGACGTATATACTTATTCTTATGAACTTTAACAATATCCAATAATTCTCTTTTCACCATGTCATCCTCAAAAGTTATATTCTTAACAGATAACCAATCTATAATTTCTGCTTTCCTCCAAGCGCTGGTAGGTAAATTTTCGTATCTTCGTGAGTGGTAGCTGGCGTTGTCCATAACTATTATAGATCCTTGGGGTATCAAATCTAGCATCTGCTCAAAATATTCTTCAAACACATTAGCATTCATGTCTTCGTGGTAGTCGCCAGTTTTCTTTGATTCGAATTCTAACAAACCACCATCTACAAAGCCATCTTCATTGCCAATATGAGTAATAATTAACCGTGTTCCTTTCCCAGAAGGCGGTCGAAATCCTGTCGATAGCCTTTCTATAAATCCTTGTCGAGCACTCGTAACGGTATTATCATGCCATGTTTTTTTACGGTATGTCCTGCATTGATCCAGCTTTCATCCAAATAGAATACACGCCTGCCTTCACGCCTATATTTTCTTATTTCCCGAAGATAATTTCTCCTCCATGTAATAATCTCTTGTTTTTCAATTAAAACGGATCTTCTATTTATCTTCTCCCAAGTAAACTTCAACTTGCGAAGAAGTTTCCACAGTGTTCTACGACTCATTTAGGGTAGATTTTCATCCTCATTTACTGCTAGTAAAATCTTATCAATTGTAGGAATCTCTTTCCGTAAGTAGAACGAGTGAACCTTTCTACGGACAGAATTCCTCATTGCATCATCTAATTCCATCGGGCGCCGACCAGGAGATGGAAGTGGGTGAAGCACTTGTCCCAAATTTTTTCTTTCCCTCACTAGTTTATAAATGGTGGATTTTGATATTCCCGTCATTGCAGAACATAATCCTACAATATCATCGACACTTTTTGCTGGGTGTTGACATCGAACAGCGTCATGCACATTTAAAATTATAATTTTTCATTAGCAGATAACGCACCACTTTTAACACGTTTTGCTGGTGAAAAGTTTTCCATTTCAAAATTATTTGCACTAACACACAAACAAACAAACAAGCCGATTCATTGCTAATAACAAACTAAACATATTTTTCATTTAGAAAGTATACGAAGCCCTTCGGTCAAACAACTAATTATCTGTAATCTTTCGCAGAAATTACAACCCGTCTGCCGTAAAGACTGCGCTAACGACCCCACTTTACCTGATGATAGATAATCCAACACACATTTTGACGCTAAAGAATAATTGTTTTAAAATTACTTTATTTAGCTATATCGATTATTAATTGTAATAATAAGAAACAAACCACATAATAGTAAATAATTTTGTTTAAAATATTCCACAGTTTAATAAGATACAAATAGATTCATAACTTTTGTAAAACTCAGTATACGTACCTATATAAAATTAAAATTTAAAATAGACAAATTGAGAAACGACACATTTGTCATTTATCGATTTTAGAGTTTAATTTTATATTCAAATACTGTGTTTTACAAAAGTTTTGTATCTATTTATATCTTATTAAACGGTGGAATATTGCTGAATTAAATTATTTACTATGAAAAATAGATTCCACAAAGTAAGGATTGAAACGATAAAAGAAACCACATAATAATTCATATCAAGGTAGATTTTACTATTATAATATATGATTTTCCAAACGTATCAGGTACCTACGCCACTGCAATACGGGAGATTCGATAATTCTGACAGGTTTATTACTCCGCGCCAATAGTATATTGATTATCGATTTGCGTTTATTGCCTTGTTGTACACAAATATTTTATTAAGTGTACGTATACTTATGTTAATACAAACTGGTACAAGACACCATATATTCTGAGGGGGGTACTTTTTGGGTTAAGATATTTTAAATTCAATGAAAACGCACCAAACTTTTTTTGAAAATGTAAATGATCTATGGTAATATGCTCAATTACACGAACAGCAGGACGGCGACGGCTGCTTATATGACTCATGACGTCACACGTCACAAACTTGTTTTAATAGTAGATTATTTACTTAGAGTTAAAACAATATAATTGTTTGCTTAAAAGTTTGGCTGGCGAGGTGTTAGCCGAGACAGCAAATTAAGCGAAACAATTATATTTTTTTAACTCAAGTGAAATATATTATTTTTTCTTCGAAGCGTTTATTGCTTGTTTTCATGTGTTATTTTCAAATTTTCGAGATTCTCGAGTCTTATAGTGACTTTTATTCTCGACGAATCAAGTTGGAGTACTTTTACTGTTACATTCATAATATGACATAACCAAGGTACCAACCTCTAAATAGGTTGTGGAAACAAAATAACTGTTTTGTTTTTAATGTTCAGACAGTAAAAAGAATTTTTAGCGTCTGCCAGTAGTTCAATAATATGACGTTTTATTGTCGCTTGAAGAAAAAATGATTTTTTGAATTTCAAAGGCTAATTTTTCGAAAACGGTCATCCAGATTTTTTTTTATTTTAATACCTTTGATAGATAAACACAAACTTTAATTCATCAATTTCTGAAAAAAAAGTGTATCGCCCAATTGCAGAAGCATTGCAGTTTATTATTAATTTGGGCTTCAGTTTTACTCATTGCATTTCTTGATGTACTTTGTGCTTGGAGAGTATCAAACATTTGTAGCAAGATTTGAGTTTTTCAGCTTTCAAGGTTGTTTTTTGATAATAAAAAATTCTTTGTTGGTTGCCTTTATCAAAAGAACTCTGTTTGATCAACAATAACCTTTTCAAAAAGATAAACACTTTACAATGAAAATTTATTAAAATTCTTTGGTATTATTTGTTTTTTAAGTAAAATCATCGTATTCGGGAAGGAAGAATACATTCCATTAAATTGTGGTCAAACTGTTATCTTTTGATTGAACACGAAATTATTTTTACATATTCTAAATAGCCATAAAAAGATATATAAACTCGCATTCAAGAAAAAGGACACAAAAATATTATTTACCGAGGACGTAAAGGTGCACTTTACCGAGGTAAATATTAAATTTTTCCGGAGACAAATAATCGACAAAACAGAAATTTAATGTTTTGTTGCAGAACCAATTCATCAATCATTTACCTATGTTTTTCATCTTTAGATTTCTCAGGTAGAAAATCAAGTGTCACTGCCGTTCTCTCTTCGAGCACATCTGAAGGAGTGCAAATTTCACTTTCGGAACTATTGCTCATCATAAAAATAATAAAATGGACCACGATAAATTAGAATGAAACTTTTACTAAAAATACGCAAAACGTTTTTTTCCCCAGTCGTCACAAAATCCGCCAGTTTTAATCCCATTATTAGAATGTAAACGTTTTTCAAACTGTACAGAAATGTTACGTTGTCAGGGTAACATAGATCACTTTTAAGTATAGAATTAAATAGTTATTTGGATCACTAGTCCAGAAAATGATATTTTGCGAGTGTGAGTGATATTTTCTAGCTGAGGCGCCTAGCCGAGGCGAAGCAACACGAGCACTCGCAAGACATTTTCTGGACATGTACTCCACAAAATTTTTTATGCCGACATACTTCAAAATATTTACAAAATTATTTTTAATTTAGTTCAACCATTTATTGCTGGGGATTTATTTTTTTTGGTTGGTACCCACTTGTCATTGCATAACTACTTAATTTTTAAATTTAAAATTAAAGTGACATTTTCGGTTTAGTTTGTAGTTTTACCAAATGTCACTTTTGTAAGGTCTAGGCCGAGAATTTGATGTTCCTGGCCGATTTTGAATCCTACAAAACTGTTAATCATGACCGGAGGCATAAAATAGTAGTTTACGTAACAAGTCCCGAAAGTGGTCTTTTACTGGACGAGTGGCAAATTGTAGGGCGAGCCGCAGGCGAGTCCTGCAAGCCTGCGAGTCCAGTAAAAGCACTTTTTGGGACGTATTACGTACAATATTTTTTTTAAACGGGCATTGTTGTACCATAAACTTCATATTATTCAGTTAACATTTTTATAACAAGAACTCCTTATTAGCTAATTTTAATAATTTTTTTAACAATCGTTAATTTTTTGGTTTACAAATAATATAAACATTATTTTTGAATAGTTATATTAAACATACAATTATTAGCATTACTTATCTGTAAGCAGGTTATTTCAAAATTATTCGTTGACGTGAGATTTTTTGAACGGCTTACATTATAATGAGTTTCTGAGACAATTTCTGTGTTTGAGCTACCTGCTTTTTGAATTTTGTTAGCTATATCTATCTTATTCTGAACTGAATCCTCAATGTAGCCTTCGGCAACTTGAGATGAACTCCAACCACCATGTCGTTTTAAGTTTATGATGTCAGCACCTCCGTTAGCTAGCAAAGTCGCCGAACTACGCCTAAAGCAATGTCCTGTGTATTCCTTTGGGTTTGGCAATCTCAAAAATGTAGCTAATTTGGAGGGAGCATTACATGTATGCCTACAGGTTGTTTATTACATTTTCCTTTATTATAATTAAAAAGAGACGTCGATAAGGAACGTTGGTTGGGCGTATCGCTATATACTTCCTATACAAATTTAGCTCTTTTTCCCCATTAATAATAAATGATCTTGATTTGTTTGTTTTGGTGTTTGAAATTTTAACCAAAAGCATAGTTTGTTTGTCTTCTATGTCGTCAATTAATATATTAGTGATTTCTTCCCGTCGACATGCACCAGTATAACCCATAATCAACAACACTTTGGTCATTAGATATTGTTCGTCTGAAGCTTCTACTAAAACTTATCGATATCCTCTTTATTAAATACTCTAGACTTCTTTGCTTTATACCCTACGGATTTTTTCTTCATAAACGATGTTAATTTAAAATATTTGCTTATGTCCGTATTTCTTCTGGTACGTAGCATGGCCTTCAGCATCGAATATAAACTCCACAACGAGGAAGATTTCAGCGTTTTGATTATCACACAAATATGCCAATAACACATCCTCACAAATGCTTATTATTTTTTCCAGGCACCACTTTTCAAAATTTGGTATGTTTCTTCATATCGTGTCAGGACTTCGACAGTAATAAATCAAACGTTGCTTGGGTGGCCGGCTTTAAATTTCATCTGGTATAACTTCATCTTCCATTAGTTCTACAATCGAATGCATCATTTTGGATATCCATATGGTATAATAAATGTCACGTTTTCAACTTAACGTCAAAATATGTCAAGTTATTTTATAGTTTAAATAATACAAAACTCGGTAACTATAAAACCAATTGACCGCTATCTTTTAAGACTAACTATTTTATTATTTTTTCATTAAAGATAGGCCTGAAAGTAAATAAAAATGAATCAGGTAAGCTTGTACCGGACTATCACAATAATTTTCTGGCTCGGTCCGACAAAATGAGATTTTCTGATCTAAAGTAAACCGGAAAGTACTAATTTCTGAACGGTTTTAGAAAAGTAAATTAATGATTTGCTGTTAGCATTCATATGTTTTGTGTCATTCATGTCAACATTGGGTACACCGCCTGCATCTATATCAATATCATGGGTAGTTTCTTCTAAAGCTTTGTGAGTTCTACTAGTACTCGGCTCATCCAGTCTTAAAATTTCCCTTGTTACATATTTTTCTTGTGCCTGGTATTTTCCTTCTGCTACACTAGTACCCTGTTCATCCAGTCTAAAAATTTACCTTGCTACATCTTTCTGGTGTGGAATTTTTTATGTATCCTTCTACTACAATGTCAGACTTCCATCCCCCATGCTGCTTCAGGCAGGTTATGTCTCCTCCCAAATCAACAAGAAATGTAGCAGATGTTCGGCGGAGACAATGCCCAGTATATTCATTTGCGTTTTCCAACTTTAATAATTTTGTTATTTCTTGGGGACGTTGCTAATTTTGTGAATACCCACTACTTGTCTCCAGCACACTTCGTCTCGATATCGAATAAAAAGTCGACGTTCATTGAAATTCTTCGGTCTAAGAGCCAGATATTTTTTGCATAGATTCAAATATTTTTCACCCATAATCGTGAATGATCTTGGTTTTTTGTTTTGGTATATGAAATCTTCAAGAGTAAATAATAATGTTGTCAATTTTTAACCGCATCATTTCGGTAGATCGGCACGCTCCACTCACACCAAAGATTACGACAACCTAAATGACAATTTATGAAATATAAATCTTCCATTAACGTTAAAATGACTTACTTTCATCATTAAATATTTGTGGTGTGGAGCTTCTTTTAAAAAAGATTCGAGTTGAACACTTGTTAATATTCTTGATTTCTTGGGGTATAATCTTCATTATTGCTTTTCAAAAATGCTCTTAATTTAGAAAATTTATTCACATCTATACCATGTTTGACATTCAATGTCGCTTTAACCATTGAATAATGGGACCACAATGTGGATGATTTCAAAATTTTCGCCAATTTTCAGTAAAATACGCCAATAAGACAGCTTCAGAATATGTTTTTATCTTCTCCTCATCGCACCACTTCGTGAATTGTTTGTAAGCGCATTTATAGATTTCTCGAGATTTTGGTGGAAGTAAGTTCAAGACAACTTCTTGCGCCATTTCTGCTACATCTTCAGATAAATCGTCTTCGAAATTAACTATCAGGCAAATGCACTCACTCGTTGAACTGTTGACAATTTTTTTTCACAAAACAATTATATTGATAAACAAAGCCATGACTATGTGGGTACCAGATGTTGCGATACATTCTCGCAATTTGACCGGTGGCTATTTTTTCGGATTCCTTAAGAACTTTAGCACCGCCGTCAACGGTACTTATGGCCGGTTGCACAAACACGACTTAAACTTAAGCAAAGCTTAAAAACTTAGATGCAATTGTTAAAACGATAGCAACAATTGTGTTTAAGCATACCTTAAGTTTAAGTGGTGTTTGTGCAACCAGACTAATATATAAGCGCCACCGGCAGTGTCATGGCAATAAAGTGACAAAAAATATTTTTTTGTACACGCTCCCCAAAATACAGTATATTATTTTATAAGGAACTTAAGTGATGCTTTTTGTGCTGAGGATGTTAGATTGGCTGCCAAACGTAGTGAGTGAAGGTTGACGATATCCAAGATGCAGGAACTTTGATTCTAATATAACGACCAAGACGAATACGAATCTGTTATTTACAATTGTGGGGAACAATGTGCTGAAACTTGTCAGGAAATATGTTTCATTGCAACCGAAAGGAATACAAGACCGGCGATTTTTTTTTTAAATACCGGAATGGTAGGTGCTACCGGGCAGTAATGAGAATTCATACCATAGGAAGCGTGAGTAAAGACGTGGCAAGTTTCCTTAAATTACCAAATTGGAAGGAATACACAGGTCATTGTTTAAGACGCACTTCAGCTACACTTTTGGTGGATGGTGACTCCGACATCACCTGCTTAAAGAGGCGTGGTGGATGGATATCCAATAGTGTATCTGAAGGATATACAGGGTGTTCGGCAGAAGGGTGAACACAGGAAAATGACAGGTAGGTGGGGTCTTCTCCTTTGTGCTCAGCCCATAAAATTTGACCTAGGCCCTACTTAAAACCCAAAGTAGGGCCTAGGTCAAATTTTATAGGCTGTTAAAAAAAAAAAAAAAAAAAATTTTAATTAAATTTATTAAAAAAAAAAAAAAAAAAAAAAAAATTAAATTTATAAAATTTATATATTTTAATATAAATTTATATTTTTTTTTTTTAAAAAAAAATTTTTAATTTTTTAGTAAGCGAGAAATATTTAAATTTTTGACCCCACCTGTCATTTTCTTGTGTTCACCCTTCTCAGGCAACCCTACATAGAGGCGTCCTCACTAACAAAATGGAAATACAAATGACAGTGGTCCCACAACAACAATGCGCTCTTCTAGTTCCAACTTGTGAAAAATCTTGTATACAACTGGATGTAAGTTCCAACATTCATCTTTTTATAATTGTACATTCAACTTGTAATAAATTTGTAACTAAAATATCTAAACAATAACAAAATGAAATCATTGATTATATTGATGCAATTTATCTGTCGGCGACGCTATATTAAGCGCCGCCGACAGTGTCATGGCAATAAAGTGACACATAAGCATTATCAGCTCGGCCATGTAATGGCATACTTAACTGACGTTTAAAGAAAAACAATTTTAGGGATTCAATTGGGTCCGTAAAATGGTACATTTTCGGCGTATCCGAAACCTTTGTAGCAACCTTGCGGATAATTTTGTTGAAGTAATGTTCACGTTTGGTTTTAAGATGAAACTTAAGTGAAAACAATTGTGAGCGTTTTGGAAACTGCTGCCAGTAAATACAATGCCGCTTTTATTTCTATCAGTAATTTCCTTTTCAACATTTGTTACGAAAGCGGAGTTTATAGTGAACCAATCTGAGAGGTGAATAATTTCCTAACGACGTTTTCTTTTCTCCAATTAATAATTTACAGTTTTTTTTTTATTTTTTTTAATCGACTCCTCTATGGGAAATTTATCAATGTGTATATTTTCTTTCACAACCAAAGCACTTTTTAACATTGAATACTTTGACCAAACTGTCGACAGATTTAATGTTCCTGTCTATAATAAATTTATAATTAAATGATTTTTCTGAACATTGTTCATAAAAGTAATTTAACCGAACATCTTCATTTACTATTACAACACCATTATTTTCTTTCGGAGATTTTGCTATGAGTAAATTAAGCTCAATTTCTTTTGCCTTTGCAGAAATAACGTCCGGATTTTTAAGCATGGTGACAATTATGGTGACATTGGTGACAATAATAGCTACGTTCTTTTATGCACAAATCTCAGATTGTCTTAGTTCATTTCACGGTGACTCAGTTATGAATAGGATCTTTTAACTCGTCCTTTTTTCCGATTGCACTAAGTCGACGTCAAGCCTAGAAAGGGATAGTTGTTGAGATAGGATTCAGTTAATGACATGAATGCAGATTATTCGTTATTCAGATGAGCTGAAATACTCAGATCTAATAGAGTTGCTCAATTCAGTTGCATAAAAGAAAGCACCTAATAATTAAAGTGAATTAAACAAAACAAACATATTGCTATGATTCAAAAACCTAGGCTAGCTTTTTTCTAAACTTCTTTTTTTTGACCACAATGGATATTAAATAACTATAACAAAAAACATTGTATGTTAGACCTCCCTAAAAAGTTTTTTTCTACAACTGACGGAAAGATATGTCATTACCGTTTCAATAAGTGTGCGTGAAATTGCGTTTCACGCACTACAATCTAAATAAACATTTTTACGCATTCGATTTTAAATTTATTCTTACAAAATTTCAACAAAAAATTTACTTATTTATTGTAATGAATGTTGATAGTGAAATTGGAACACTTCTTCATTAGCTTCACGCTGGGTTACATTTCCGCTGCACTAATGTTAAAATTTTGAAATGCCGATGAGGACACAAGCGTTTGTTGCTTCGTTGTCGTAGCAGAAGGTTGGCTTCCAACTTGGTCGGAGGTGTGTTCAATATTTTATTTGCAATTTCAATCTTGGTCGTTTTTATTCAGACTGGGTATTTCTCCAATTGTATTTATTCCTACGTTGTGATTTACACATCTGTCTTTTGAATACTTCAGGAAGAGACCCACTATATGATGGTCTCATATTTCTATATCTATCATTGAGAGTTTTGGTATCGACAACTTTAACAACTAATATGTTTCCCAGATCCCATACTTATCTATTGCCATGTTTGTCAGTTCCATTCTGCGACAAGCACTATAGACTCCCAAAATTAGAACCGTCTGTAAACAAATAAACATAATAAGTGTGAGGTAGTTTTTATTAACAAAATTTTTACCTTCATCAACAAATAATTCATATCGTCTGCTTCAGTCACAAATTTTTCGATGTCGATAGTCGACCCTCTTACTTTTTAAGTAGGGGATCAATTTTGGAAACTTTCCAAAATTTATATTCTTTGACATTTAAGGTGTCTTCAACATCAGAAAGTAGACGAAGTGTAGAGGGCTTTACTTGCCTCGATTTTTGTTCTAGTATGCTTCATCTTCTGTAATTCCTTGGACTTCTTTTCAGGCACCAGTTTTTAAATGATGAATATGTTATTTCATATACCGCTTTTGTCGTCGTGAGTAGTAAACTGTCAATTGCTGCCTTCGCATCGTGAAGCAATTCTACAGAAATCCTTTGGGAGCCCACAACATCATCCTCGTAGCTACTACTAATATTTTCAAGCTAAATTACGCACTGCACGTACAACCAAATTATTTTTTTGGCAATGGCGTCGATTATTTGAAAAAAAATTTTACGTCTCCTTAGGTACACTCATGAAATTTAAAACTTGGACACCACAATTTCTGTAAACAAAAGTTTGCACATTGTGAAGCGGGCTTAAGGGTATCATTTACAATTCTAACAGCAGGTAGTCTCAGCAGGGGTTATCTTATAGAAGGACTGTAGAATGAATCATTACACTAAGCACGTTTTAGAAAATAGGTAATTTACGTTGCTTACTTAATTTTTTTCTTTAAAGAATATATTTGAAGGTATCGCTAATTAAACACCATAGCTCGATTAATTATCGAATCAAAATTTTGTTTAGGAAATGTTTACAAAATAAAATTAGAAATAATTTTGATTTAAAAAACGTCTACAAGCAATAACTTTTAAATTAAATCAAAAAAACTAAACATGGTTATTTGGGTTGACTGATTATTACTTATTTTTAAATAAATCTAACCTACTAATTATTGTAAGTTATTAAAAAAAATCATTAAACTCTCTATTCATAATATTTAGTCCTTACAAAATGTATATTTTATGACGTTTCATTTTTTCTGTAGTTAATATAAAAGTGAAAATAAAAACTAAGGCAATTCTTATTGTCAACGTATATATTTAGTTTTTGACAAGAATTTATTACATAATTATAATTAAGATACCAAGTTATAGCTTAAAATTAAATGAAAACTTTTTTTTAAATAAAGGTATTACTATATAAATAAATATAAGAAATCAATAATGGGTGTGACCTCCATTATTATTGATACATTCTTGGAGGCGTCTGCTCATTGACGCTATCAAGGTATCAATATAATTAATATTAATCGTTTCCCATGCGGTATCAATGGCTGCAATTAGTGCATTACGGTTTACTGGTATAAAATTTGGCCCTTGTTGTCTTCGGATAACAGCAAGTATTCGAGCCCAAACATTTTCGATAATGTTAAAATCTGGGCTTTTGCTGGCCAGGGTAACAGCTCCAAGTTATTTGCTTGTATCCAGTTGCGCACAACCTGCGAAGTATAGGGTCATCATATCCCGATAGTTAATTATCGAATGTTCCAAGAAAATATGTGTAAATAGTAAATGGAATCTACTAACGTAACGTTAAGTCGTTAATTATAGTTACATAACTCTCCTTTCATAAGATATAGTTCATATTAATATGCTTATTGTAAAGCTTCGTACACACCTGAACAACAAACCGAGGAACAAACAGAACAACGAACCGAACGGCAATCAACATTGAATTTGGACGGTGCTGCGTACGAATTTTAGAACAGATTCGCAAGTCCTGATTGTTCCACGAACGGTTTGCGGCGTTCCTGCAACTTGTCGTTTTTTCTCCGACATCAAAGAAAATGCGCGCGAATGCGTTTGCAGGTTTGGACGAATCTAAACAAAACGGCGAACAAACTTATGCGGGAGAATTAAATTATTTATTTTTGTCCTCCCTTTTGTGGGTTTGTTGTGTTTTAGGTAATATTATGGAGTTGACAGAAGAAAAATGTTTTAAATTAATCAGTGTTTAAGAATGCAAGAAAAAATGATGTCCCTATTAGCATCATTTGTGCGGGAAATTTCCAATTTCCAAAATAAAAATTATAATTTTTTACTCTTCTTTGTGCGTAAAAATTTGGTTTGGCACTATCTTCTTGTTTTCCGCAATTTTTCTCTTCTCAATAAATATATATATATACGAACTGAAAACTACTGAAAATAATTATGGAACAGCACAAACGTTCCGTTTGTTGTTCGGATTGTGGAAATCATAAAAGATCGTTTGTCGTTCTGTTTGACTTTCGGTTCGTTGTTATGTTTGTTGCTCGGTTTGTTGTTCAGGTGTGTACGAAGCTTTACAACTTAAGCAACAATTTTTGGCGAATAAAGATTAGTTTGTGATGTAATATTAGAAACACAAATTTATATCATATCAAATTTATGACAACTTAAAAACCAAGAACGTGTATGTTATTGCTAAGAAATTATTAAGGAAAAAGCGCAATTGCAGTGTAAATATTTATAATTAGATATTTTCGAAAGTTTATAAGTCCTCTATTGTAATCTTAATACTTAAAAGAAAATCCTGTCCATTAGCATTATAAGGAAATGGCTTTTACTTTATGAATAAGTTTCAATAACAATAGAATATCCTTGCTTGTTTAATTTACTTCCTTTGAGTCATATTGCTCTAAGGGTTGTTACATTGGTCATTAGAAGTATGTAATAAATAAACAATTACCTACTGTTTGAGAAGGGGTAGTGTGAACCAATAAATAAAGTAAGAAATGTAAATTCCATTTTAGTTTAAAATTTCAAGTGTTGTGAAAATGCCACCTCATCTCGGTGCTGATTTGAAAGCGCGGATTGTTTCGGAATTAGCGGCGGGCCGTAGCGTGCGTGAAATTTCACGTATGTTAGATATACCAAAAAGCACCGTAGGGCATTACCGAGTAAAATGGAATCTTGAACACACTTTGGAAAGAGCCATCGGAAGTGGTAGACCTAAAGTATCTACACGTGCTCAAGATCTCGAGTTGTTTCATTACGTAACAGAACAACCATTTGCTACATACTCCAGGGCTATAGCAGATACACATTTTCCCGGATGCCGTATAACTGCACAAAAAGATTAAAGGAGATGGGAATAAAGAAGTATAATGCTGCTGCGAAAGAAGTTCTCAGTGACGAAAAAATGAGACGTCGTCTGGAATTTGCAAGGCGATATGTGAACGAACCTTTGGAATTTTGGAATCGAGTGATTTTAGCGACGAAAAAACGTTCAATAGCCGCAACGATGGACCACTAAAAGTTTTTAGAATGGAAGGAACTCGTTACGAAAATAATCACATATGTCCTAAAAAACGAAGTGGTTATTTTTCTGTGAATGTGTGGGTTGGGCTAGCGCGCGGGGTCCAGGAGTTTGTTGGGCTATCGATGGACGTCTTGATTCTGCTGCGTATTTAGATATTTTGGAAACTATTATAAAACCTTCAGTCGAAGTGTTTTTTGAGAAGAATTTTAAGTAAGTATTTTATTTTATATAATTTTTTAAAAAAAATGGGAAAAAATAAAATAAAAATTTTAAAAAAAAATTTATTATTAAAAAAAAAAGAAATATTTAAAAATAGAGGAAAGAGGGAAAAAGGAAAAGAAAAAAAAAAAAAAAAAAGTTAAAAAAGAAAAAAAAAAAAAAATTAAAAAAAAAAAAAAAAATAAAAAAGAAAAAAATAAAATTAAGAGAAAAAAAAAAAAGAAAAAATTATAAAAAAAAAAAAAAAAAAAAAAAAAAAAAAAAAAAAAAAAGAAAAAAAAAAAAAAAAAAATAAATAAAATAAAAAATTTAAAAAAAAAAAAAAAAAAAGAAGAAAAAAAAAAAAAAAAAAAAAAAAAAAAAAAATTATTTAATTTTTTTATTTTTTTTTATAATAATAATTTTTTTTAAAAAAAATTTTATTTAAATTTAAAATATAAATTAAAAAATTAATTATAAATAAATAAAAAAAAATAAAAAAAATAAAAAAAAAAAAAAAAAAAAAAAAAAAATTAAATTTTATTTTTATTTTTTTATTTAATAAAAAAAAAAAAAAAAAAAAAAAAAATTATAAAAAAAAAATAAAAAAAAAAAAATTAAAAAATTTTTTTTATATTAAATAAAAAAATAAAATTAATTAAAAAAAAAAAAAAAAAAAAAATAATTTTTAATTAATTAAATAATAATTATAAAAATTTTAATATTTAATTATTTATAATTTAAATAAAAAAAAAAAAAAAAAAAAATAAATAAATCACAATGTGCAAACTTTTGTTTACAGAAATTGTGGTGTCCAAGTTTTAAATTTCATGAGTGTACCTACTTCACAGGGAGACTTGACTACGTCATAATATTGAGATTTTTTATTTTTTAAAATTTATATCGTTCATCGACCTATTTCAAAGCAGTTGTAGAAAAAACGTTGTTTACATTTCATGCGTGAAGCTTATTCTCCTCGTCTGAAAACATCAACGATTCGTTCGAAAATTGTACTTTTTAGGAACTTGTAACAAAAATGGCTATTAATGAGTCTTAGCAGTTTTAGTTTAGAAATGACGTTAGTTGTAAGAAAATTAGAAATTGCACTTCTTTTGTGTTATTTCGTTTTCCGATAGAAAATCCAAGTGATCGGTCTTGGGTAGAGTTACGGTTGCAATACCTTCTGGTTTGGATTCTGATTTTTGAAGATTTCAATTACGACATTGAGTTCCTTTTGGTTTTATCAGACATGCACTAAACGCATGTAATAAAATTGTTTAAGTTGTTCCTTGCAAACTAGGTGTTGCAGAAAAAGTGAATTGAAATCCTCTATTGAATGAAGATGGAGTAATACTAGAATATCCCAAAGGTCATCACCGGAAGTACATTTCTTAACACGGAAAATACGTTAAAGCAAAACACCAACGAAGACGATGATGAAAACATGAACATCAACTGAAAATAATCAAAACTCCAAGATAAAATTGACAAATAGCTGTGTGTTACCCGTGATGTCATCCGCAATGGAAACCACAACGCTTATAGTAAACTCAACAAACAAGCCAGGATAACCCAAAGGGCAATAGAACAAAAAGTATTGGAAATAAGTCTCGAGGATTACAAATGAGAAAATTAGACAGAAAAGTGGAATAAAAAGTACGGTAGAGTTGAAATGAAGTTGGGGCTGGATATGTCGACGAACATCGATGGAAGAAACGCATAATACAGTGGAAACCCAAACAGCATAAGTAAAGGATGTCTAGGAGTAGATTATTAAGGGTTGCTGAAAGAAGATGTAGGCTATCTTTCGGAATTAATTTTAAAATATGTTGTCCCGAGTATTTGTATTCTGCATACTATTGAAATTTTACAGATTTCTTTTGTAGAAAAGCAGAATGTACTTTTATTCAACTTCTTCTACATCGTTTTTTTTATTGTTTTCTCAGTCGTTCTTCGTATTTTCATCATAAAATGTCAAATTCTAGATCTTTGCTCATCAGTTTTTAAAGAGCAGTAAGAATTTTTAATGATATATACCTACTTACCCCTAAATAAAAAGAAATAACAGGTAATTTTTTTTGTATGAGCTAAAGAGCTTTAATTCTGAGCAGAATGCAGTGATAAGTGTGTAAGTGCTACTTTTGTAATACATGTACATCTTTTTGAGAACATATTCAATTACATCAATCACATTTTTAATTAAAAGCTGATGTAAATTAGAATTAATTTTTTTATGCAATGGAATCACTAAAGCATAAACGTAAATCAAACTAGTTTACGCTTCGAAAGCGTTAATTGAATGTAATGCTAGGATCATTAATTTCTCATACACATTAGAATAAGAAGAAATATAGATGTACTTAAATGGGGGCCATTAATAATTATTTTTGTTAGTAGTGATAATTATGGAAATTATGTGTGTTGGAACGAGAGACGGTGTACAGAATGAGCACGAACCATTTTAAGAAAATTCACAGCAACGGAAAATTTTTAGAAAATCGATGCTAACCTTTTTTCAGGGGCGCATTTCTGAACCAACTCATTTTTTAAATCTGTCTGATTGGAGACGATCAATCTTTTGCCTGGAAGGACCGATGAGAACATTTTTTAATGGAGTCACAGGGCTTCCTCCGTGTCATTACCATTGACAAGACCATAAAGAAAATGCATTAAAATAAAATAATTACTTGCTTTTTTTCGCCAGGGAAAAACTAATAACAAACATCCAACAGTGCAAAACACGCAAAATTAAGTTGATTTTTATTTTAGCAATAATTGGAGATGCTAATTATATAAATTAAAAATTTGTTTAACAATTTTTTAAAAACATCCTGTATTTTAAAAACTGGACAGTTTAGAACACACTGTTTTATTTGAATTCGGTTTCTGAATTCGACCCTAGAATTATTGCCTATCATGAAGTAACAGTCTGTATACTTAGTACCGCCGTTCTTACATTGTCCATAAAAAGTTATTTACACGTTTTATTAATAGCGCGTCATATTCACATGCCTGTTAAAAGAAAGCACCGTTGGCTAAATTAAGTAATCATTTAAATTAAATTAGTCGGCGCGCTTTTAATGCAATAATAAGAACAAATTTGGTAAAAATTGTTTCACGTGCCATGCAAATTAAGTGAAAAGCGTAAAGCGGCACATATTTTCCAAAATAATTTCTTCGCGTCATGCGGGTTTTTGGTGATGATTATGGTATCTTAATAAAATAGTATCATATGCAGGTAACTGTACCCAGTTAGCTGTCCCACTAATCCATTAAAGCGCATAATATGGTTTTAATAGTCGTCAACTGCTGTTGGTTTAATAAGAACACACATACATATACTTTATCTGATTTAATGCCGCTTGAGGATTTTAATGGAAAGTGTAATATTGAGAAAAAATTCGTCGTAATGTCTGTGACATAAATGTTACGCTCTGTATTTCTTTATATAATATTTTATCACACTACTAGTCTAGAGATAGTTTATTTAAATTGATCGTAATTATAGCATAAAATTGGGCCCCATCAACAGATTCATCTCATATTATCTAAATAATATTTACAGGTTTAGCCGTGCCCAGAAAGTAAAAGCTTTACATTTTTGCAATAAAGTTTTCCAATTTAAAACGACATACCTCAGGTAATAATCACTTTCACTAATCAAAATAACCAATATTCGAAAATAGGTAATTCAAAATTAACCAACTTATATCATCACTTCTTCATTTCGAAGAAAATGGTGAAAATGTTTAAGAATGTGATAATCAGTTAGTGAAAGCCAACAAAACCAAGAATTTCTGACCTTGATTAAAATCATCGAGGCGCCCACATTTTCCAGTGCTTTTTGGAAACAGTAGCATAATCGCCGTCCAGTTTCTCTCCAATGTCTGACATGGATCGTCTTCAACTTTAGTCCTTAACTGCTCATTTAAAATCAAGTAATCTTCACTACAGCGAAAATTCACCTCAATAAAATACCGAGAACAAAACTTTTGAAACCAAGTGGATTCGTTGACACTTTGCAACCACCCGACTTCTTCAATCTAGAATCTGAATTGGTTGACTAGTTGATTACCTTATAGTCTACCTTAAACTTTAGTTTGTTTGTTACAAGTTTCCTGCCCTGATAAGGAAACTACGGTTACCATTTCGTTACTGTTCAATCCCGGAAGATGATTTGTTTCAATAGTTTATCAGTGTATTTTAAAAAGCTCCATAATCAATTTTCAATATCAAGTAACTAAAACATTGATTCCTGCTTCTCTTTGTCTCCCCAATTAACACATTTGAAATGCACCTTCTTCAGAAATAATCAATTGGTCTTGTGGCAGTCTCATTTTATCAAAAAACACAACCAAGTAATCCGAAAACCAAGATGGTAATTTTTAATAACAAAATGATTGAGCATGGAATGCTGTAGAGAAATTTGCATGAGGACATTGTAAAGATTTATAGTGATCTTTTGGGACACCATATCACTTACATCACAATAAAGTGATCGGAATGCTAAATCAAAGCAGTGCAATTTTGTTGCAACATCTCATGACAAAAATGTTAACAAAAATTGTAGATTATAATATATAGCGATGATGTTGATGATGATGGTTTATTGGTATGATACATTATCATTATTTGAAATGATTGCTTGCTCCTCTTATTATTGTTAATTTGTAGTAGTTTCCTTACATAGAAGGCCTTCTATAGGAGCTGGATGTATAACTAAAGAACTAAATTATTCTATAGTCGACGTTTCGACAACTAGGTGTGTTGTCTTCATCGGGACGTCTGTATTTTATTAGGTACAACAATTTTTAATTAGTACAATTACACCATTAAAATTATTTATAAGAAAACTGATAAAGCTATTTAAAATACTTACAAAATACTAGTTCTTTTTTATGTTTTGTTTTTCTTTTTAGGAACAACATCATCCAATTTAAAATCCGAACAATTACAGTCATTTACAAAATACACCTAGTTGTCGAAACGTCGACTATAGAATAATTTAGTTCTTTGGTTATACATCCAGCTCCTATAGAAGGCCTTCTATGTAAGGAAACCACTACAAATTATCATTATTGTATTGTGGTGTAAGTGTTATGTGTGGTGCCCCAGAAGATCAGTATAAACCTGTATAGTGTGGTGACGAAACCGTGTGTAATTGTGAATTAGTTCGTCTTGGTAAATCATTTGCTTTAAGATTTAGGAAAACCACTAAAACCTTAACGTGCCAACCGCTATCCACCTTAGTGTTTATATGTAATAATATTGATTAAGTACAGGTGAAGTTTCCTCCAAGTTTTTAACTTAATAGTTTAGGATTTGGTCTGAGACCCCTTCTGGGTAAAGGTTAAGTGCAAAAAATCTACTCAAATGGTTAATTCTTGAATTGCAAACTTACCGCCCCACGTTGGGTTTCAAATTAATACTGAGTTTGAGTTAACTCTGATGTAAAAGTTTATGTAAAATTATTTAATTCCAGAACTAATTTCAAGATGTATGTTGCTTAAATGTTGCACACGGTCACAAAAAACTTTGTCTCGAAACTTTCATAATGGTTTCTACAGTAACCGGCAAAGAGTTTGCAACAAAGTCCGTCCTAAAAAAACAATATTCTATGTTCTTTACCGTCCATTGGTAGACTAATAAATAAAAGTGACTGAATTGTGAAGTTTATTTGTTGTTTTATTGTGTTTTATGCAAATCAAACGCAAAAAAATTTGTTTTCTCAATATTTCCGGAAAAAATGCCGGAAAACTGATATTTTTGAAAAGTCGTTATTTTCTTTTAAAAATTTGCAAATAAACGTATCATCTAAATCTGAACAACTTTTCTCTAAGGCATTTTTCAATATCTTGTCATCTAGCGTCACTTTTTCCATATTTAAGAGACATATTTTAAATATGCCGCCATGACAGTGGTCACATGACATTTGTCAAAGTGTTTTTTTATTATTTGTTATGCTGAATTTATTTGCCAAAAGAAATTTTCGGATATCTCAATAACAAAAATTTTTCCCATTTGATGCAAACTCTTAGCCCGTCACTGTATATACAGGGTAATTGATGGTCGATGTTAGGTTAGACGTTTATGGAAAACGGGGCATAGGAGTAATCTGAAAACTTGGCTATTGACATAAATAGACACGATCTATCTTTCTAAAATATTTTCATTTTGGCAGTGTTGCCGCTTCTACTCAAAAGTAGTAACAATTTGTTAATTTTAAATGAAACACCTTATACAGGGTGTTTCAGAATAAGATGCTGATCTTTAATGGTGTCAATCCTTACGCGATTTTAAGAAGAAAAGTTCAAATAAACATATGTCCTAAACCTCTTAACTTTTGATCTACAAGGTGTTCAAGTTTTAAGAAAAAAAACGTTTTTTATCATAACTTTAATATCTTTATAGATATTTTAATAAAATTTGGCATAAGCCTTCTAAGCCACAACAGCTATTTTTTGATTTAGAAATTTTTAATTTTTTTATGCAGTGGTTATTTAATGTCAGTTCTTTTATTTTAATGTTAAAATTATTATGTATTAAATAATCAATAATTATTTGCCAAATCTTTTTTACGCGAAAATATATCTATAAAGATATTAAAGTTATGATAAAAAAACGTTTTTTTTCTTAAAAACTTGAACACCTTGTAGATCAAAAAGTTAAGAGGTTTAGACAATGTTTATTTGAAGCTTTTCTTCTTAAAATTACGTAAGAGATTGACACCTTTAAGGATCAGCATCTTTTTGAAACACCCTGTATATTATTTAATTTTAGAATTGCAATTTCTTACTGATAATTTTTTCTGAATAGTTTTCTATACCTATCTACATCGGTTTTCGAGATAATAATTATTTTAGTTTATTTTTTGTTTCAAAATATGATCCCACCAAAATTTAAATTTAGCTGCTATTTGAATCCATATAAGGCTGAAATTTGATTTATCTTATACAGGGCGGTTTAAAATTAATAATTTTGACGTGACATACAAATAAGGTCAAAACTTTTATTTTCAAACGGAACACTCTGTATATTACTTAAAATTCTGATAGACAATTAAAATGCCTTCAAGTTGATGTAACATAGTGGTATAGCTAACTCGTCAACTTTTTGAAATAATCGCAATAATGATTAAAAATCACATTGTCTTTGCGTAATTTGCATTAGTTAGCCATGGAACGCCACGTGATTTGACAATTGCTCAATTATTCACTGCGTTTGACAGATGTCAAAGTTTTGAGATTGTAATTGTTATTTACTACTTAATACTAATTCAAAAACAGATTACAATGAGGCGAAATAATTACTCGCATAAAGTTTTGATGAATCTATGTATTCTTCATGGACAATGTGACAAAATTGTGGCAAGAACATGTAGGAAATTCAATGAAGTGTATTTTCTGATTTGCAGCCAATAAACAAAAGAAAGTTTATGCTCTAAGCTTAGAACCATAATTGATAAAGATCTCCTGTATTCGCATTAAACTTTCTTTCGTTTATTGGCTGCAAATCAGAATACATTTCATTGAATTTCTTACATGTTCTCGCCACAATTTTGTCACATTCTCCATGAAGAGTAAATAAATTCATCAAAACTTCATCAGTAATTATTTCGCTCTATTGTAATTTGTTTTTGAATACGTATTAAAAGTAAATCACAATTTCAAAACTTCGACATCTGTCAAACACAGTAAATAATTGAGCAATTGTCAAATCACATAGCGTTCCATGGCTAACTAATGCAAATTATGTGAAGACAATGTGATTTTTAATCATTATTGCGATTATTTCAAAAAGTTAGCGGGTTAGCTATACCATTATGCTATATCAACTCGAAGGCATTTGAATTGTCTATCAGATTTCAACTAATATACAGAGTGTTCTATTTGAAAAAATAATTATTATCTCAAAAACCGGTATAGATATGTATAGGAAGCTATTCAGAAAAAATTATCAGTAAGAAATTGAGATTCTAAAAATTGAATAATATATAGGGTGTTTAATTTAAAATTAACAAATTGTTACTACTTTTGAGTAGAAGCGGCAACACTGCCAAAATAAAAATATTTTAGAAAGATAGATCGTGTCTATTTATGTCAATAGCCAAATTTTCAGATTACTCCTATGCCCCGTTTTCAATAAACGTCTAACCTACCATCGACCATCAATGACCCGTATTTTTTTGACTTTTGAATTTAAAGTTTTATTAATTTGCACTGTTTATTTTTTACACTAAGAATTTTGTTTTAGCATTTGTGATGCAAGTTGGATTCATTTGGGTGTTTTAGAATGCATACTTTTTGCATCACGTTGGGCGCCAAACTATTACCCGCTTTTAAAGTTATAATTAATTAAAATATCCAATTGGCCTGTATCCAATATCAAAAGTATAAGTTGGTTAAACCAGTTTTCATTTTAGTGATAATTCAAAAAAAATCTAACGTTATGTTTTTGAGAAGGATAAAATATAAATAAAACTTTGACCACAGAATTGAAAATGTTTAATTTCCAAATCATCAAAAAGCATTTGATCTCAAAAAACAGCAAACGAACATTATGATAATCAGCCTGAAAACACACATTGGTTGACTAATATCTTATGTTACGAATACAAAAATGTTTGGACCCGACATGGACAGACAGACGACTTAAAATTTAGTTAAAAATAGAAGAGTGAAGTCACTGATCTAGAACACACAAATGAACCCTAATTTTTGAAACTTTCCTTAATTGACATCCAATACAAGTAGAGAGTGCGTTTCTTGTGATTTAATTAATATTAAATGAATATATCTTTTTAATCCAAAAATATTGTTTCCGTTGCACTTATAAAGAGTGTTTAAATAATAACCTGAACTAGACAAGCCATGGAAGATAATTGATTTAATTATTTTCACACTGTATACAAATAGTAAATTTAAAAAACGCGTGGTAACGTAGAAGTTTGCATTAGAATGTGGAATAAATAAAACCTAAAATAAACAACAAAAGTTTAGTTTCACAAGAAATGTAAAAGAACCAGTTAGCAAGTAAAAAGAAGTGTATAGTTGAACATTTGAAACTGAAATAACAAAACAAAAAATTATAACTCAAATTTCGTATGTGACGGTTTTTTTCTCCTCTGTGAATTTAGTTTCATAAACTCGTTTTTGCGCTGTTTTACGCTTGGCGTATAGGTAACTTAACTTTACAAAATTAGTCTATGATTAAATCAACAGGTGGAGTAAAACATCTTAAGGTAAGTCAACTGGAAAGTACCCTCTGGACAGGCTTTCAGAGAACAAGGGCTGAAACTATTTAAAATCGTGACTTTTTTGGCGTTCTCCCGAAATGAGGAATTTGGAACCATTTGCAATTATATCACGACCCACCTCCGACTCACACTGAGCTATGGTGCAACCCCTACTTATGTTGAGTTTGTAATTCAAAATTGTCGTTAACCTCTTTTTGCATGAATCACGATTCTGGCCTGTGGTGTAAACGTCCATCATTGCGTAATTTTGTTATCCATTCACGAGTCGTATGTTAGCTTAATTGGTTTTAATTTATTCATTTAGCTACATGTTGTTCGGTGAAGTGCATGTTTGTTCTCTGCGGTAAAACGTAAAAGACCTTCTTTTCATTAAACAAAATTTTTGAATTGTTTAATTACTTGTAAGTTGACGAGTTTCGTCGTGACTTAATGCTCCATTTTTTTCATTTGGCTTTTGCACACTGTCAAATGCCGTAGTAGTTTAAAAAGAAATTTCTTTATTACAACAAGCGCCATTTTGTCAATAGTTTTAAATCTACCTGGGGGCAAACTAAACTACTACTTCGAGGCAAACCTAGCCCATGAACGAAATTTACTTTTATTATTCCTCGTGCTGGCGATACCCTTTGGATTTTAAAATTCATAAGGCTGAAGTTCTCGTAATCTACATACATTAGAACTAGTACAAATTATTGATAAGCAGGCAATCTTCGACCTTGATTCCAGTTTAACACTTTTGGATACCAGTTTTTACTCTGATATCCGCGATTGTTATTGAGAACTTTTATAGTTATAATTAGTATTTAGCGCCAGTTGTGATAATTTTTGTGCTGAAGAGATCCCCCGACAAATTAATTACATGTTTGTTTGCTCCAGAATTTCATTATTAAAGTAAATGTTAAGTCGGTTATTCAGACATGGTTAGGGAATTAACTGCTATATATTGAATACTAAATAAATCTGATCTGGAGATGTGGATTACCTAGTCGGCATTATCTTTCTACGATTATATCTATATTTTGTGTGTATGTATACCTGTGGCACAAGGAAAGCTCTGTAAATTATATGTTTTTTACGCTAACAGTTTGTCTTTTTGTATCTTAGTTCCCTATTGCTTGAGATTAATGACTACAACTCATATAGTGACGTCCTCGTTTCGGAAGCACTTTTACTGCATCTTTAATAGTGCCGTGACCCACTCACCGACCTAAGCCGAAACGATTATAAATATTTTTAAAATAAACTTGTCAATGACAACAAACTGTAACACGTATTATCATCGAATCAGAAAATTCCAAGACCTACTGAGTCTAGTTTGTATTTGAGTACTTGTTAGTCTGAGAGCTGTTAAATAATGTTCAGTAGGTATTCGGAACATGAAAATTTGGGTAATATTTCTTTTACAAAATCAAAAACCTGGTTTAGAAGTAGTGGGGCCGAAAAATCAAATTTTAAATTAGGTCTTCAATTTCGTAGGCCAGGCCTAAAAAGGACATTTTTTGACAAACAAGTTAGAAATCCTAAACATGCCAATCCTGATCCACCTTAATGTTCATATGAACTAATATTGATTAAGTGTCTAAATATTACAGAAGGTAAATAAAAACATAAAATATAACAGCACAGAAATTGCATATAAGATAAAGAAATAGCAAATAAAATAATTGAAAAACAGATAATCAGGATAGAGAATACAAAATATTACTTAACTTCAGATGTCCTTCAAATTATTAATTAAATTCCATTAAAAATGTTAGATGTTAATGATGCAATCACCTACACTCTTTAAGTAACTGCAGAAATTACTTCCTTGTCACGTGTATCAGCAGAATTTTATTAACTCTTTAAGGTGTGGAAATTTACAGATTTTTAAACCCCTAGAGGTACAGATTAATTTTCTCGATTTTTTTTACATTTTTATTCAACAAAAGTACTAATAATGGACTAATCTAAGCTTATATCCTAAAACAGATATATTTTAAATTTTGTAACCTTAAAAAAAGAGGCGGTCCAAAATTTAACCCACCATACTTGAGTACAAAAAATCATATAAAACTAAAAATATGCTGATTAGTCATAAAAAGTAATAATTGATACCTGTCACTTAGTATGATAAGACTGGAAGCAAGTTTTATTCTTTCCTAAGCATAAGGGTACGTTATATACGTTGCATAACCAGTTAGTCATAGTCTCAAATTCCTTAGAGCTACAATGAGCACATCTTCTACGACCTGTGCGTACTGGCTGATGTGCGCTTTGGGCAAATCGCACAGATTGACTTTGACAAGGCTTCCTTTTTTTAATTGGTATAGTTAGCTGTACTGGCAAAGCTATGGATGAGACTAATTTGTCTGCCACAAGCTCCTCTACAACCTGCCTCTGAAAGTCTTTCATTGACAACTTTGGTAGGTCCAGCAATTTGTATAGAATATAAGAATTTACAACCGCAGCATCTAAGAAGAAAAACATGATCCTGTGCCACCACTTCTTGCTCTTACGGTCTATTCCACATACTGCTCACATTTGGTCAAATTTACCCACCCTATTCATAAACTTGTTATAATCAACAAGGACGGCCGGACAAGGTACGAGGATGTATTGATATCTAGTTAGCCTAGACCAGTTCCTTGCATAAACAAAATATTGCGTTACCATAGCAACGAACAATAAATAATTAGAAGTGTCAGTGTAAAGTTTGACGTCAAAAAAGTAAACCAGAGTCACACAATAAATTAAATGAAAAAAGATGTCCACCGAAATTGTGAAAATCGAAAAATTGGAGTATCGAGCCATCATCAAGTACCTGTATTTAAAAGGGTTAAGAGGTAAGCAGATTTACGAAGATATGCTTAATACCCTTGGTGATCAATGTCCTTCGTATGCGACCGTCAAAATTGGAATGCAAGCTTCAAAAGAGGTAAATTTTTCATTGAAGATGATGACCGATCGGGAAGGCCAGTTTCTGTGTCAGTTCCCGAAAATATCGATGCAGTTCATGACATGATTTTATCAGACCGTCGAATTGGGCTAAAACGGATATCTGAAGCACTGAATATTTCATACGAACGCGTTCATCATATGGTTCACGTCAATTTGGACATGAGAAAAATTGCTGCAAAATGGATCCCCAAATGTTTGAATGTTGACCAAAAGCGTGCAAGGGTAGAAGCATCGCGTTCGATCTGTGCTCGATTTGAAAACGATGTAGACTTCTTAAACCGAATTGTTACTATGGATGAGACTTGGGTACATTTCTACGATCCAGAAACAAAGCAACAATCGATGGAATGGCGACACTCTGGTTCTCCAAGACCTAAGAAGTTTCGTGTCCAAAAATCTGCTGGAAAAGTTCTTGCTTCAGTTTTTGGGATTGCCATGGAGTAATCATGATTGATTTTTTGGATAAGGGTAGAACAATAACTGGAGATTACTATTCGACATTACTGACCACTCTACGGGAAAATATTAAAGAGAAAAGACGCGGAAAGCTATCCAAAGGTGTTTTGTTTTTGCAGGACAACGCCCCTGCACACAAATCTCATGTTGCCATGCAAAAAATTCGTGATTTAGGGTTTGAATTACTAGAACACCCCCCTTATTCACCCGATTTGGCTCCGTCCGACTATCACCTCTTTCCTCAACTGAAAAAAAGTTTAAAAGGTCGTACATTTTCTTCCAACAAGGAGGTAATAGAAGCTGTGGAGGTCTGGTTTGCAGAGCAAGAAGAAAGGTCTAGAGACGTTGCAGGTTCGCTGTAATAAATGTATCCAATTAAGAGGAGAATATGTTGAGTAATAAAATATTTTGACATTGAAATTTTGTTTGGTTCTATAGTAGGCTAAGAATTTTTCAATATATCCTCGTACGTATATAATAGTGCTATCATTGGCTTTGCGTTTGACCTCAGTCTTGTTTTCGGGGCTATGAAAATTTGACAATAAATGTACTGTTCGCTTATCTTTCAATTTGTAAGAACAAATTCCCGTAGTGCTACAAAACCATTCGATGTCTCCTCTTTTCATTGATCTATCTGACACAAAACTTGGCAAACATTTCCTGTTTACATTTACAGTCGCACATGCATAGGTTTTTCTTTGTAATAGGTTTTCCATTAGTTTCACGGACGAAAAAAAATTGTCAAAATATAGTTTGTGAAAATTTCCTTTTAGCACTGAAGTAAACTGTTTTACAACTCTGGCCCCTAAAGATTTTTCTACTTCACCTTCTTTTCTCCCCGTATAAATTTCGAAATTCAAACAATACCCAGTTTCGTCACAAATCATCCAGACCTTGTAACCCCTTTTGACTGGTTTTTTTGGAAGATATTGTTTCAAACTAGAGCGGCTCTTAAATTTTATTATCGATTCGTCTATAGCCAAGTGCTCATGAGGGTAGAAACACTTTTTAAAATTATCTCTTATCATATCTATACAAAGGCTGACTTTGTACAACTTATTATAATTGTTAGAATTTCTTCTAGGCATTAAGTTGTTATCGTTTAGGTGAATTTTGCTAAGTAACCATTCGAAACGATGGACTTTCATCAGTCTGCTAATATAAGGATCATGAAAGTCAGGTTTGGTACTCCAATGATCTCTGTATGACGGCAACTTCTTCATACTCATCAGTAAGTTTATTGCAAGGAACGTCTTTATTTCATGTAAATCTGTCAAATTCAGGTTCCATGTTGGTTTCTTCCATCTCATCTGCTTCACTGTCATTTTCTGGGCCAATATCTGATGGTATATTTGCAAAAACATCTTTTCCGGACTTAATTCCATCTATTACATCATAAAACTGCTCTTCTGTCATGTCAACTAATTTGAACGGTAACGGTTCTAGAAATGGTATTATGTTGTGTGGTGGGACAAAATATAACCCGCGATATTTTTGTACAGTTTAGCCACAAAATGGCACATTTGTATTACTATATCAATGCAAACAACTTACCTAAAGTATTTTCACTAACGTGGCTAATAACTATTCAATTTTATTAGTTTTATGTAGCAAAATTTCACATTTAGTTGCAACAGAATCTCAGGCCGTATCACCGCTATACTTAACTTACTTAACTTGGGTGGTTACAGTAGTAGCAGTGACCAATAGCAAGGGACCAACATAAGCGGGACGAAATTCGTACTGCTGGACATGAAGAAACCCTCATACAGGGTAGCTTTGATGGAGGTTGTAGAAGGTT